>JZSA01004849.1:0-233948 GCA_000956155.1 Cotesia vestalis | reverse complement strand
AAGAAAATTTTTTAAAAAAAAAAAAAAAAAAAAAAAAAAAAAATTACTTACAAAGTTTCTTCAACATTTTTATCCAAATCTTCACATAATATTTCTTGTTCTTTATATTTTTTAAGATCTTCTTCATATTCTTCCCGGATACTGTTTAATAGTGACTTTGACTTGTTCAATTCTTCTTGAGCCAAAGATAATTTTTCCGTGAAGTACTGTCTTGTCTAATTAAAAAAAAAAAAAAAAAAAAAAAAAAAAATTATTCAAAAATTGAAAATAAAATTTTTTAATTCTCACCTCTTTAATTTTATCAGTATCAGGGAAATTATTTATCATATCTAGCCTTTTTTTTTCTTGTTCATTCAAGGCGTGTTTTAACTCTTCGACTTTATTTTTTAATTCATCTTCAATAATTTTCTGACTTGCAGTACATTGCTCACTCATCTCTAATGTCTCCTTTGCTTTATTAAATTCTATTTTTAGTTTTATCAGCTTATCTTCTGATGCTGCATTTTTAGCCTTCATCTTGGCAATTTCTAACTGTATTTTTTTTACCTCTTCGTTATATTTTTCATCTATTTAAATAAAATAAATATTTTAAATTAAATAAACTTTAATTACTGCCATTAAAATATTACCTTCACCCTGGACAGATTGATTCATTTCATCAAATTGTTTTGATAAATTTTTCTTATCATCCAATAATTTTGCAATTTTGTTCTCGTACATGTCTTCCAGAGTTTTTGCTGACTCTTTATTGCGAATCAGCCTATCGTTCATATAATTAACATGCTCATTAAATGATGCTGTTAATTGCAATGCTGACGCAGACCTAAAGTATGAAAAAAAAAAAAAATGTATAATTATTTTTTTACGTTAATCCTAATGACAATTTTATAAAAATAAAATATTTATCAATTTTATTTAATTTATAATACGAATTACTTGTTTCTTAAAGATTGATTCAAAGTTGTTTCTTTTTCTAAAGCTGTTTTTAGTTCAGCAAATTCTTTTTTGGTTGTTGTAATTTTTCTTTGAAGAGAAGAATAGACTTTATAAACATGTTTCAACTTCTGTTGACCTTCTTGATAGCGTAAAAAATCCTGGGCCTGAAATAATACTTGTCAAACAATTTTTAACCAATTGAATAATTTATGTGATACTTTACGTCATTAGACATCAAGTTATTTGAACTGGATGATGATGATGAGTTCCAAACAGCATCAATCGCTTCAATTGGTTGTTTACTCATTCTCATTTCAGCATAAGAAGCAACGGTATCTTGTGACGTTGTACAACGTACTCCATCTGGAGGTTGTTTGGTTATGTCCGAAGTTTTATCACCCTTAATTGATTCTTGATCCATTGTTCTAATCAATCTTCAACACAAAAAATTATGACATTAAAATTAGCTGTCACTTGACAATTTTTTAATTTTATTTAGCAAAAAAATTTTTTCTAAAAAACTATTTTAAAAAAATTGCATTTTTTATTTTGTTAAATTTCTAGAAGTCAATTTTTTTTTGTCATAATTTATTTGTTACAAAAATTATCAAATATCTCCTAAATTAATTAATTTTATTATTTGAAATTAATAAAGTATCAAAATTACCAACTAATTATTTAAATTAAATAACTACCTTGCAAATTCACGCTCGAGTGTTGTGTACTGACTGGAATCTTTGTATGAAATAAAAGGATTAACCGTTCAATTTTAAATCTGACCAATAAAAAACGTCCAATTGTTTCTTCTCACATTTTTTAATTTAATTGGTTCTTTTTCCAAAAGCGGGAAATTTGAATGAAAACAAAAAATTTATTTCACACGTATAAATAATTAATTGATTATTATTATAATTATTTATTGTATCTTTGAAAATTTTTTAATAATAAAATAAAATGATAAAGAAGAAATAATAAATTGTAGTTAAATTAATTATATATCTTGATTTTAATGAAACAATTTTTGTTTTATTTATTTCTTCTCTCTTTTATGATTTTACAAAAACAATTTCCTGTAAATAGTGAAAAATTTTTTAGTTAACAAAATATCTAATTAATTAAATCAACGATTTCCTTGAATCAAGACACAAACAATGGCTTTTGCATTGACATATAAATGAATTCATAAAGATCTTCATAAATGAATAATTAAAAATTTATAAAGGTCTTTCAAAGTTTATAAAGTACCGATATCAACATAATAAATTCAATGTATTATTGCTGGTGATAGTGGATTGCCAGGCTCTATAAAACAAAGAAGAAATGATTAAAAATTTGGTAAAAATTTTTTTAATTACTTTACTTTGCACAGTGACAGCATCGCCAGTTAAAAATGAAGATCCTGAAGTAGTGAATCACTCAAATGAAGTAGAAGTTGATGGTCATAAAGAAGAATATCGTTTGCCTCATGATACAGAACCTTGGCTTTATGTGCTCGAGTTTGATCCGGATATTGAAGGTGAAAAATTCACTTTCAAAGGAAACGGCACTATTTCATTCAAAGTACTCCAGCCGACCACTTCCGTAACTCTGCACAGGTCCAAAAAAATAGTGATAGACCCAGATTCTGTAGCGATTGCCGACGAAAATGGAATTTCCCACCATCCAATTAAACAAGAGTGGAATTCAGAGAATGATTTTTATACAATTAAATTTGAGAAGAAATTAGAACCTGGAAATTATACTCTGAAAATTAATTGGGCCAGCGATGATGATGAAAATGATTGGTTTTCTACTGACTCAGGTTTTTTTCGGGTAAATGAAGAATTCTTAAATGAAAACTCTAGGTAAGAATAAAATTTTACTTAATTTTTTATAAAATAATTATTTTTTTCAGAAATTTTAGTTACAAAATATATTTTAATCTAATAAAAAATTATTGCACAATTTATTTTGTTACTAAGCAAGTATTTATAAAAATGCAAAAATTATATATTATTTATTTTTTTTATTTTTTATTTGTAAAGAAACGCTTTCGGCAATTTACAACAATATGATTACATTTTTATGTGTATAATGTTTAGTATTACTGATTTTATACAATACATAGCATTTGCAAAAAGAGGATATATTTAAGAAATTTAACAAATTAAAAATGATTTTTAAATTTTGAAGAAAAAAAAAATTTATAAGAAAATTTGAAGGAAAAGAAAAACATAATATGTCTGATAGTCTATTATGTATCAAATGTTAAGTTATGTGACCTTGTTATTGGCCTTTGGCTGGTGGATTTTTTCCGAAGAAATAAATAAATAAATAAATAGATATAAATTTGCAATATTACACGAAAAAAAAAAAAAAAATGGAAAGATTACATTATAATTTAAACGTGGCGCTCCGTATAGAAAACATGAAAATTAATTTAGCCGATATTTAATAATTTTTCTAATAAATAAATTGCTACATAAAAAAAATGAATATTTAGAAATTTTAGTAAATTAAAAATGCAATTTTTTTAAAATAATTTTTCGGAACAAATTTTTTCGTTAAATAAAATTAAAAAATGGTCAAGCGACAGCTAATTTTAATATCATATATAAAATTGTAAAAATTACAGTTTCAGAATGTAATTATTACAGATTTTATAAGAACTACATTTTAGAATATAATATTAACATTTTAATGTAATAATTACAATCTAAAACTGTAATTTTTCCATTTTTTTTTTCCGCGTATTAATGGCGTTCATAATTTTAACTAAAATACTTTTGTTTGATTTCCGAGGTAAAATTTATAATTTAAAATTTTATTTTATAATTTATAATTTAAAAAATAACTTAAAAGATTTATAATGCCCATTGGCGATCATTAAATTAAATTAATTAATTTTTTAGCTACATGATTGCAACTCTTTTCCAACCAGTCAGCGCTCGTACCGCGTTTCCTTGCTGGGATGAACCTGGCTTTAAAGCTCAGTTTGAAATTTCTGTAAAACACTTTCCGAATTATACAGCGCTGTCAAATATGCCTGAAAAAAGTCGCCAGGAGCTTGATGATGGTAGAATCATGACTAACTTTGAAAGATCTGTAAAAATGTCATCATACAATCCTTGCATAATTGTCGCTAATTACAAGTCTATTAAAAGTACAGAGAGAAATATATCTTTTTATGGATTTGACAATTTAGAATATCTGGAATTTCCATTAAAAATTAGCGAAAGCGCTGTTAAAGTACTGGAAGATTACACTGATATTTCATACCCGTTGCCGAAACTCGATCACTTGATGATTCCTCAGCCGGACATGCCTGCAATGGAAAACTGGGGGCTCATTACATACCCGTAATACTCCAAATTAAATTGCTACTATTTATTTATTTTTATTTAATTATTTATTTAATTTCAAATTTTTTTTCACGCAGAATGATGTCTGTAATGCTTAAAAACACAACTTTAGTTACGGACGTTGATCAACAGGATAATGTAGCATTCTTAGTCGCTCATGAAGTGTCCCATCAATGGTTTGGCAATCTTGTTACTTCTGCTTGGTGGGATGATCTTTGGTTGAGTGAAGCTTTTGCAACTTATTTTCCACATAAAATAATTGATCAGGTAAAATTGTGTGATTTTTTTATTTTTACATTTTCTTCTTTTTTTTTTTTACGACATTAAAAGTTAACTATTTTTTAATTTTATTTAACAAAAAAATTTCTTCCAAAAAATTATTTTTAAAAAATTGAATTTTTAATTTTTACATCAATTTTTTCTTTTTATTTTTTGCCACAATTTATTTGTTAAAAAAATTATTAAATATCTGCTAAATCAAATTTCAATTTTTTTGATGACTAATAAAAATATAGAACTGAGTTTTTTATAATTTATTTATTATTATTAAAAAGAAAAAAAATTAATTTTTTGGAAATTTAAAAAATTACTATCAGCATATTCTTCCCATGTTAAAAATTTATATTATTTTTTAAACAAATAAAATGTATAAAAAAAAAATTTAATCTTTAAAAGCTCTAAAAAATTATAAATGCAATTTTTTAAAAATAATTTTCCAGACTTAATTTAATTTTAAAGAAAAATAAAAAAATTACTATCAGCATATTCTTCGCATGTTAAAAATTTTTTAAACAAATAAAATGTATTAAGAAAAATTTTAATCAAATTATGCAAGAAAAAAATTTTTTTTGAACCCTTTTTAATCTCTGTTACAGTTGGAAGGAGGTAAACGCGCAATAGATACTTTTACAATCCAAAATGTCAACGAAGCAATGGATAATGAGCATCCGCCCCATCGTGCAAGTCCAATTAAAGTGGAACCAAAGGACAAAGATAGCATTATTCAAATGTTTGGCTTATCAACATACTACAAAGGTGCTGGAGTCTTGCAAATGCTGGAAAATATTATCGGTGAAGATGTGTTTCGTGATGGAATTCGTAGATATCTGAAAGCGCAGTAACAAAATTAATTATTTAATAATTAAAAAATAATTTTTTAATAAATATTAATGACAGTATTTTTTTTTTTTAGTCAATTTGGTACCGTAACAAGTGATGATCTTTGGGCGGCTTTTCAAGAAGCTAACGATGAAGCTAATAAAGAAAAGTCGTTGAATATCAAAGAGTTGATGGATCCTTGGATCCTGCAAAAAGGAACTCCGGCCTTAACTGTTACTCGGAATTACGAAACAGGCGAAACAAATATTACTCAGACAAATTCTGTGAATGGGGATTCAGACGTCCGGTGGACTATTCCGATAAATTATGCGACTAAATCAAACCCTGATTTTTCGTCAGCTCTTCCGACTTTGTGGATGAATAAAAATGAGACAACAGTAACACTGCCTGCTATCGACAAAGACGATTGGATTATTTTAAATGTTCAGCAAAGAGGTGAGCAGATAAATTTTTAAGTTTAAAAATAAAAATTTATTTTGTTTAATTTTTTCTAGCAATGTACCGAGTTAATTATGACGAAGAAAACTGGAATCGACTCACTGACTTACTGATAAAAGATCACGAAAAAATTCATCCTGTTAATCGTGGTCAACTCATAGCAACTGCTATCAGACATATCAAAAAGGATCCTTCTTTTATTGATACACTTTTTAAAATATCACTTTATCTTCATCGAGAAAAAGAATACTTACCTTGGGTGTCTTTAAATGAGATATTGCCAAAAATTACAGAAGGATTTCTTAATACTAATTATGAAGATCTGTTTAAAGAATATATTCGTTTTCTTACAAGTGCTATGGCTGAGACAAATTTTGATGGAGAGACACTTGAATCTGCTCGAATTAGGAAAACTTTCGCTCCGATACTTTGTCATGTGAAGAATAGTAATTGTTTGTCGTATGCTCAAAAACTTTTTGATAAATTCTTAGAGAATCCTTCTAAAAATGCGTAAGATTTAAATTTATTGTATTAAAGTTAGCAGTCATTTAATAATTTCTTCATTTTATTTAAAAAAAATTTTTTTTTAAAAATTATTTAAAAAAAAATCATTTTTAAAAAATTGCATTTTTTAATTTTTTAAAAATTCTACATGTTTTTTTTTTTTTGTCACAATTTATTTGTCAAAAATATTACTAATATTTTCAAATATCTCTTAAATTAATTTTAATTAAAAATTTAATCTACTATTCTTCTTTTATTATTTTTTAGTATAATAATTCTGTCAATATTTACAGATTTCCAGAACACAGCTGGGATTGGGTAATATGTACCGGTCTTAAAGATGCCAATGATACTGTGTGGGAAAGATTTACATCTGATGAAGCTCCGATAAAAAAATTTAGTCGAAAATCAAATTACAAATTAATAAAATGTACAAATGACAATGAAAAACGTGATAAATATCTTATGAAAATAATCCAATTAAATTCAACTTCAAAACCGCATTTTGTAAATAGAGTTCTTCAAGATTTTCTTGACAGCAATCTCAAGGATGTTAATTATATCATGCAATTTTTCTGCGATCATTTTGAAGACTTTGAAAAATAGTAAGTTATTAAATACAATTAAAATTTTTGCTTTTCAATTAAATCTAATTTTTATTTTTCAGTTACGCCAAAAATGATGGTGATTATTTTGCAACTATTATTGAACGCATGTTCTCCAAAGTTCAAAATCAAGAACAACTTGATAAAGTAAGATATAGAAAATATTTTTTAATTTAATAAAAAAAAAAAATAATCTTGAACTGATGTATATTTAATTTAATTTATATTACAGATGAAATCATTTGTTGCAACTCACAAGGATAAATTAAACGAAATTATTTCCGACAACTTTCCACCAGTAGAACATTTATTAAAAAAAGCTGAAAAATCAATTCCAGAATTAGAGTCTTTTATTTCTAAATTTAAAGAACTAACAGACAAATATTTTACAAAAGAAGCTGATGGTAAATTAAAATTGAAAAATTTGTAATTTAATAAAAAAATATTAAAATAATAATTCAGATTTTATAATGATAAAATGTAAAAACTTAATTTATAATAAAAATTATTTTATTTGATTTATTGAACAATAATTGGTCGCTAAATAATATATTAAATATTAATTAATATCTTCTTTTGAAAAAATTAAACTTTGATATTTTTTTTATTAACTTCAAAGAGTTGAATTAATTAAAAAAAGTTTTTGATTAAAAAATTGGAGCAAATCTTATTACAATATTAAACATAAAATATTTATGGATTCTAATATAAAATTTTCATATTCAACAAGGTCAGCCGCTCAAGAATCGATCAGAATACGCTGATATCAACTATTACACGCTACTATGACACACATTCATTTATTAATGTCTTCTCACGACCTTATCGTAGTAAAATACGAATCAACAATGAATTAATAAATTGATAATTAAAAATTGAAAATTCATAACTGTATCAATTGAATTATTGCAGTCTGCTTAGTTTGATTTCTTTTCAAGGAGATCGATAAAAAATAACTAGATTAAAAAATCAATAAAATGAAACTAATAATTTTTATAGTGTGTACAATAGCTGTGACATTTAATCAAGGGTTACCAGTTCGTGAAAGTGAAACAGATAGTTTTTTAATTGAATCGGACATTGATCAAGAGTACGGTCATCGTTTGCCGCAAAGTACGGCACCGCGAGTGTATTTAATTGAATTTGATCCGGATTTTACCGGTGAGTCATTTACATTCACCGGAAACAGTACAATTTTTTTTGAAGTACTTGAATCTACTTCTTCGGTAATTTTCCATAAATCGGACAAAATAACGATAGACAGAAACTTTACCCAGCTCGAAGATAAAAATGGAGCGGCCATTAAACCGGAGAAACAAAAATGGAGTCCGTGGAATGAATTTTATAAAATAAAATTTTCCCAAAAATTAGATCCAGGAAATTATAGTTTAAAAATGAAATGGTCGGGTATTGATGCTTCTGGTAGCTTGTATGATTTTGGATTCTTCCGGCAAGGATTTTTTCGAGCTTACGATAAAATGGAAAATAAAAAACATAAGTAAGTTAAACTGTTAAATTATAAGTTAAAAATTACTTTATGATTTTTTTTTTATTGAAAAAATTATTACTAAAAAATTAAAAGAAGAAATTTCACAGGTTGAAAATTTGAAAAATTATCTGTGGAATTTTCTTTACTTGTCATTTAATTAATAGAAAAAATTGAATGTTGAACGTCCGCTAATTTTAGTATCATAAATTGAGAATGATTTTTCATTTTATTTATAAATTAATGTACAAGTAAAAAAAATACTTAAAAAAAATTGCACAGATAATTTTTCAAATCTTCAACTTGTGAAATTTTTTTTCAATTAATTTTTTCAATAAAATAAATTATAAAAATTTTTAAATGTCGGCTAATTTAATTTTTATAAATTAAAAGACATCTAATAATTTTTAGAATTTTTTAAACAAATAAATTATAGCAAGAAAAAATTTATTTAAAAAATTCTATCTTTAAAAGCTCTAAAAATTATAAATGCAATTATAAAAACTAAAAGTTTTTTTTTTTTTTTTTAGGTACCTTGTTACGACTCACTTTGAACCTTCAGGAGCTCGTAGCGCATTTCCGTGCTGGGACGAGCCAGGATTTAAAGCTCAATTTGAAATATCCGTCAAACATTTTCCAAATTATACGGCGTTGTCTAACATGCCTGAAAAAAGTCGTCAATTATTACCGGATGGCAGAGTTATCACTAACTTTGAAAGATCCTTGAAGATGTCTCCTTACCTTCTTTGCGTAGCAGTAGCTGATTACCAGGCTATAAAAAATGAACATGGGAACATAACATTCTATAGCTTAGAAAATAATTTAGATTCACTGAAATTCGCACTAGAAATAAGCAAAAAAGTCATTCCGATAATGGAAGCTTATACTGGTATGCCGTATGTACTGTCAAAGTTGGATCAAATTGCTATTTCTCAGTATAAAGGCGGTATGGAGCATTGGGGTCTTGTCAGTTATGAGTGAGTATTTTCCTAGTAATTTCTCTATTTTTATCTCACAGTAAATTCTCTCTAGGACATCATCCGTTAAGTTAGAAAGTACCTCACTGGATTCAGATCTAGACAGCAAATACAACATACTTATTATTGTCGCTCATGAACTAGCACACCAATGGTTTGGTAACCTCGTAACTCCTGTTTGGTGGGATGATACTTGGCTAAATGAAGCTTTTGCAGCGTATTTTGAATCTAAAATAATTGATCAGGTAAGGTATGTATCATCGAGGTGATGCGACCGTTGAACTTCAGAAAATTAATCTGCAAAAAAATGAAGAAGTATTTTAAAAAATTTTTTTTTTCGGATCAATTGTCGGTTCAGCTGTCTGTAACCATTTATTGAAACTCAGGAATTTCTTTTTAATAAATATCCTTGGGTTGATTTTTAGATCTATCCAAATCAACATATAATGGATTACTTTGTAGTAAATGATGTAAATTATGGATCTTACGATGCTGAGAAATTATCTTCATCAAAACATGCAAAGCCCATTAAATGGATGCCGAAGAATAAAGTAGACCTTAGAAAAATATTTAGCCCAGTCACATATCGCAAAGGGGCTGCTGTTATTCATATGTTAGAACATATTCTTACGGAAGAAGTCTTTCGTGAGGGCTTGCAGCGGTACTTTAAAGCACAGTAAGAATTTTTTCACTGAATTATTAAAATGATAAATAATCTTTTAATTATATCTTCTTTTATCAATTCATTGTGATTAGCCAATTTGGAACTGTGGTGACAGATGATCTTTGGAGAGCGTTTCAAGAAGAATATGATAAAAAGCATAGAGATAAATTATTGGACATTAAGAAGACTATGGATCCTTGGATAATGCAAACTGGAACTCCTGTCGTAACAGTGACTCGCAATTATGATACAGGTGAAACGAATTTAACTCAAAGAGATTCTGGAGATACTAATTCTGTAAATAAATGGAACATTCCAATCAACTATGCGACTGAATCTAATCCAGATTTTTCGTCTGTTTCTCCTACGACGTGGCTTAATGAAGATGAAGAAATGATAACTCTGAAAAATATCGAGAAAAATGATTGGATTATTCTCAATATTCAACAAAGAGGTAAATGGTTTTAATTTTTACCATTAAAAAGAAGAAATGTTTGATAGTAATTTTTTTTTCAGGTTTTTATCAAGTTAATTATGATCAAGAAAATTGGCGGCGTCTTGCAGAATTTCTTACCAAGTCGCACGAAAAAATTCATCCTATTAATCGCGCTCAACTTATAGTTGATTCTGTGAGATTATTGGCGGACGATTTATCGTATGTAAATGTTTTCTTCAACATAACGACGTATTTGTACAAAGAAAAGAATCTTCTGCCGTGGGCATCAGTCGCTGAAATTATGTCCGCGATGGCTCAAATATTTCGCAATACAAATGCAGAACATCTGTACAAAATGTACACTCTTTTTCTCACTCGAGGAATTTCTGAAGATGATACTTTTGAAGAAGAAAACTTTTTTAGCGTTAAAATAAAAAATATTCTTGCTCATTTACTTTGTGACTTTGAGCAAGCTCAGTGCAGGTCGCGTGCGCATCGGCTTTTTATTAATTACTTGGAAAATCCTTCGAAAAATGTGTAAGTTGCTTACATGCGTAATTTTAAATTATTTCTTCTTTTTTTCCAATAAGAATTTTTTTTTTTCAAACAGTTCGGATTGGATTATCTGCTCGGGTCTTCAAGAATCAAATGAAACTGTTTGGAAAAAATTTATGACGGACCAGGATCTATCTAAAAATTTTTTCCCTTATTCTAAGTATAGCTTCATCAAATGCAGGAGTCAAAAAGAGGAACGTGATAAATATATGAATGAAATAATCGGAAATTCAACTTTGAGTTCAAGTTCTGTTACTGAAATTTTTAAAACTTTTCTTAATAGCAGCTATGACAATGTTAATTATATAATGCAACATTTCTTCAATCATTTTGATGATATTCAAGAATTGTAATTTTTTAAAAGTATTATTTAATAGTTAAAAAAATTATATTTATTAAAGTTTTGTTTGTATTTTAGTTACATAAAAAGTGATATTAATTATTCAATGATTAATATTACTTCTTTGATGATTTCGGCGATAAAAACTCAAGATCAATATGACAAAGTATGTTTTGTTATAATTTAAAAACTAGTTTTTTTTTTTTTTTTTTTTTTTTTTTTTTTTTTTTTTTTTTTTTCTGCTCGGGTCTTCAAGAATCAAATGAAACTGTTTGGAAAAAATTTATGACGGACCAGGATCTATCTAAAAATTTTTTCCCTTATTCTAAGTATAGCTTCATCAAATGCAGGAGTCAAAAAGAGGAACGTGATAAATATATGAATGAAATAATCGGAAATTCAACTTTGAGTTCAAGTTCTGTTACTGAAATTTTTAAAACTTTTCTTAATAGCAGCTATGACAATGTTAATTATATAATGCAACATTTCTTCAATCATTTTGATGATATTCAAGAATTGTAATTTTTTAAAAGTATTATTTAATAGTTAAAAAAATTATATTTATTAAAGTTTTGTTTGTATTTTAGTTACATAAAAAGTGATATTAATTATTCAATGATTAATATTACTTCTTTGATGATTTCGGCGATAAAAACTCAAGATCAATATGACAAAGTATGTTTTGTTATAATTTAAAAACTAGTTTTTTTTTTTTTTTATTCTAAAGTAATAAATTTAAAATTATTTTACAGATGGACGGATTCATTAAAGTAAACAAGGATAAATTTGAAGATATTTTTTCGGAATTACCGACATCGCTTAGCAGCTTATTAAGAGACGCTCAAATAACTATTAAAGTAATTGATAAAATTTCTGCTAAATTCCGAGAACTTGTGATCCAGAATTTTTTAATTGATGATTATGATAATATACTGAAAAAATTATAGTATAAAATAAAAAATTTATTCGATAAAATTTAAATTTGTTTAGATTTTATTTAAAAAATAAATAATTATTTTATAAAAAATTTACTTATCGTTTTTTTAAAAATTTTTTCAAACACAAAAAAGTGTTAAATATTTAACACAAAATTTTTTGACTTTTCAGAATTGTCATATTTTATTTCTTCTGTTGGAATTTTTTTTTTTTTGTTAAAATTGATTTATTAAAAAATTATAAAAAGTCTCTTAATTTAAGAATAATTTTAATAATCCTAAAAATTTTTGGGAACATTGATAAATCTTCTTTCTTCTTCTTCTCCAACACTTTCCGACTAATACCTTGCTCTGATTAAATTAACTTACAAATTTAATTACATAAAGTAGCATCCAAATATTAATAAATTGATAGCATCACCTCAACAACATCCGGTAAGTCACGGTAACATAATCATAAATGAATTATGAAAATGTTTGTACACTTTTCAAGGTTTAGACACTTTTAAAATGCATTCATTAAGTCGCTGATAAAGTTAGTCGGGCTTTAAATTAAGACCAAACAGTTTTTGTAAAAGTTGTCCGTGCAACTCTGAAACACAATGAAGAAAATAATAATTATTTTATCTAAAGTAATAATGTGTGCGTTGGCGATAATACCTCTAGATAGAGGACCGCCTATTTCAAAAAGCAAAATGTCCAAGTTAATTGAAGAATCAAGAGCGAACAAGCAATTGAATTATCGATTGCCTCATAACACAGCCCCGCGAGTGTATGTAATTGATTTTGATCCAGATTTCATGGGCGAATCATTTACATTCAAGGGAAACAGTTCGGTTATTTTTGAGGTGCTTCGATCTACACCCACGGTGATTCTCCATAGGTCCAATAAAATAAATATAGACAAAAACTTCACTGAACTTATTGATCAAAATGAGGTATCTTTTAAACCGGAGTCGCAAATCTGGCACGCTCATAATGAATCTTATGCAATTAGCTTCCAAAAAATATTAGAACCGGGAAACTATACGCTTAAAATGAAATGGACAGGCCGCGACGCTGCTGATGACTGGTTTAATCAACGCATGGGTTTCTTCCGAGCTTTTGATAGAATAACTCCCTTTCGTAAAAAGTAAGCATAGGTTTTTATTTAATTACAATAAAATTAAGAATGAAAATTAAAGCCAACACGTGCCTTGTTACCTTTAAACTGTTAAATTATAAGTTAAAAATTACTTTATCATTTTTTTTTTATTGAAAAAATAATTACTAAAAAATTAAAAGAAGAAATTTCACAGGTTGAAAATTTGAAAAATTATCTGTGGAATTTTCTTTACTTGTCATTTAATTAATAGAAAAAATTGAATGTTGAACGTCCGCTAATTTTAGTATCATAAATTGAGAATGATTTTTTATTTTATTTATAAATTAATGTACAAGTAAAAAAAATACTTAAAAAAAATTGCACAGATAATTTTTCAAATCTTCAATTTGTGAACTTTTTTTACAATTAATTTTTTCAATAAAATAAATTATAAAAATTTTTAAATGTCGGCTAATTTAATTTTTATAAATTAAAAGACATCTAATAATTTTTAGAATTTTTTAAACAAATAAATTATAGCAAGAAAAAATTTATTTAAAAAATTCTATCTTTAAAAGCTCTAAAAATTATAAATGCAATTATAAAAACTAAAAGTTTTTTTTTTTTTTTTTAGGTACCTTGTTACGACTCACTTTGAACCTTCAGGAGCTCGTAGCGCATTTCCGTGCTGGGACGAGCCAGGATTTAAAGCTCAATTTGAAATATCCGTCAAACATTTTCCAAATTATACGGCGTTGTCTAACATGCCTGAAAAAAGTCGTCAATTATTACCGGATGGCAGAGTTATCACTAACTTTGAAAGATCCTTGAAGATGTCTCCTTACCTTCCTTGCGTAGCAGTAGCTGATTACCAGGCTATAAAAAATGAACATGGGAACATAACATTCTATAGCTTAGAAAATAATTTAGATTCACTGAAATTAGCCCTAGAAATCAGTGAAAAAGTTATCCCGGCAATGGAAGCTTATACTGATATGCCGTATGCTATGCCAAAGTTAGATCAAATTACTATTCCTAATTATCAAGGAGCGATGGAGCATTGGGGTCTTGTCACATATAAGTATGTAATATTTTAAAAAATAGATTTATATTTTGTTCAATTTTTTATTTAATTATAAAGTTTGTTTTAATTTATTTAGCACAAGAATGGTAACATTCGAAAACTCAACATTAATTCCCAATATTGAACACAAGGATAGAATACGTTTTCTTGTCGCTCATGAGCTAGCACATCAGTGGTTTGGTAATCTCGTGAGTCCAGTTTGGTGGGATGACACTTGGTTGAATGAAGGGTTTGCCGCATACTTTCAAAGCAAAATTATCGATCAGGTAATTAGTGCTATAATTATAATTATATACTTGATAAAAAAATCATTGCTGTAGATTTATCCACACTGGCACATTATGGACCATTTCGTAATTGAAATTGTCAACCGTGATTCTTACGACAGTGAGAGTTATCTTCCTCAAGCGAAACCTATAAAATGGACTCCCCAGGGAAAAATAGCCCTGCGTATAGTATTCAATCCAGTTACCTATCACAAAGGGGCTGCGGTTATTCATATGCTTGAACATATTCTTACTGAAGAAATCTTTCGTGAGGGCTTGCGTCGGTACTTTAAAGCACAGTAAGAATTTTTTCACTGAATTATTAAAATGATAAATAATCTTTTTAATTATATCTTCTTTTATCAATTCATTGTGATTAGCCAATTTGGAACCGTCGTGACAAATGATCTTTGGAGAGCCTTTCAAGAAGAATATGATAAAAAGCATGGAGATAAATTATTGGACATTAAAGAAACTATGGATCCCTGGATAGAACAAACAGGTACGCCAGTTGTTAATGTCACTCGAAATTATTCAACCGGCGAAATAAATTTAATACAAAAAAATTCACGAAATAAAAATTCTAAAAATAAATGGAGGATACCAATTAATTTTGCGACTAAATCAAATCCTGATTTTTCGCGCACTACTCCAACTATGTGGATGGAAGTTCACCAAGAAGTTACTACGATACCTGATGTTAAGACGGATGATTGGATTATTGTAAATATTCAACAAAGAGGTCAGTTTAGATTTGAAACATTACATTGATTTTTACTATTATAAATTATAAATTATAATTGACAAAAATCTAGAGACAAAATCTTGGACCAAGAAGACTATTTAAAAAATTTTTTGTCTTGAATTAAGCAGAAAAAAATTTCTTCTTTTCACAATTTTGTCTCTTGATTCAAATAAATTTTTTTAATAATATATGATTAATGAAAATTAAGTTAGCTGACATATAAAAATTTTTTTAATTTTTTTTATTGAATTTTTATTTGTAAAAAACTTTAAAAATTATAATTACAATTAAAAAAAATATTTTTGAGTTTTAATTTAATAAATTAAAAAAAAAAAATTAAAAACATCTGCTAACTTTATTATCTATTCGTTTACATTTCCTTATTATTTCAACTGTTAAGTGATATTTTTTATTTTTTTAAACTATAAATTAAAAAAATAATAAATATTTCTAATATAATTCATTTATAAATATTCTTTATGTAATTTTATATTCGTATAAAGAAGAAATTTTAATTTTATAATAAAAAAATTGAGTGGTCTTTTTCAGTTAAATTTTTTAAATTATTATTATTATTATTTTTTTTTTTTTAGGGTTCTATCAAGTAAATTACGATAAAGAAAATTGGAAGCTTATCGCTGAATATCTAAATTCCGAAGATTACACCAAAATCCATGTTGTCAATCGAGCGCAGCTTTTTGATGATATTCAAAGACTGTACTCGACTGATAAGTCGTACCTAGAAATACTGGTTAACATAACTTCATACTTGCACCAAGAAACTGATTATCTCCCGTGGATCCCCGCAGTTGAAGTTATCATGGAAATGCAAGAAAATATGCGCAATACACTTGAAGAAGAGTCCTTCGAAACTTATATGTTGTACCTTACTAATGCGGTGATGGATAAGCTTGGATTTGAAAATCGTGAAGACGATGATCATTCAGCAATTAAAATCAGGAATATTCTGGCTCCGATAGTTTGCAGTTTTGGGCATGCTGAGTGCAAGTTATTTGCCAACCGATTATTGAAGAAACATTTGGAAGATCCATCAAAAAATACGTAATTGTTTTGTCATCTATTCAGATTACTTTTTGTAATTGACTTTTTTCTTCCACAGACTACCCACTAGTGATTGGGAATGGATTGTATGCAATGGTCTCAGAACAGCGAATGAATCACTGAGAGAACAATTCATGGCTTCTGATTACGATGATTATGACGAATTATTAAAACTTAGATTCTTAATAGAATGCACTGACGATTTTAGATTGAAAGAAGAATACTTTTCTTCCTTAGCAAATGCTAATTCAACAACGGACGCAGGATATATTGATAAAATATTTGATCGTTTGCTGAGCAGAAAACTTGATGATGTCAATTTTGTTTTGAATTACTTCATAGATCATTTTAAGGATTTAAAAAAATTGTATTATTAGTATTAATTTTTAATGCTTGATAATTTTGGTCTAGAAATTTGAAAAAATCGATTTTTTTTTTCATATTTTAAAGATTAAACCTTTAAAAATATGTCCTTAGAAGGATTTTAAAAAATTCGAATTATTTTAGGAGATATAGCTATTTTTCTAGACTACGAGAAATTTTACGTGAAACTATTTTCTTGAAAATGTTTTTTTTTTAAATCGATGGTAAAAAAATTGATTTCTTTTTTTTTACGGCAATTAAAAAATTACCTCAAATTCATGATTCTAGACCAGAATACCCCCTTAAATTATTCTTCGGAAGATATATTAAATCAAGTTTGCTTCTAGGTATAATGAAATTGAAGATGATGAGTACTTAATTCCCATTTCTCGAATAGCTCTAGCGATACGAACTGAAGATCAATATAAAAAGGTAATTAAAGTTTATTTTAAAGAAATTTTCAAGTAACTTACTTCATTTTTTTTTTTTTTTTAGTTTAAAAATTTTGTTGAGAGCATTATTGTACCTGATTTAAAAGGAACATCCGACAGTGAAGGTTCGACGTTATTGTTACAAACTTCATTGGACGAAAGTTTGAATTCTATCAACCAGTATAAAGTATACTCAGTTAAATTTCATGAACTTATGGACAAAAAAATTCTTGAACCTAATGTAATTGAAATTGGCAAAGGGTTAAAAGATTAAATATTTTTGTTTTGTAAAAAATTATTTTATATTAATTATATTTCTTCCTAAATATAATAAAAAATTAACGTTTATTTTAATGATTTATATTTGTTAAAAAATTTAAGCGTTTAGATTTTATAAATCCATTGATTACATTTCTTCCTAAAAAATAATTGGTGAAATTAAATATAATAAAAAAATTACAATTTATATTTGTTAAAAAATTTAAGTGTTTAGATTTTACAAAATCAATTGACTGAAAAGTCCGATTTATTTTAAAAAAGTTATTTCAGTTAAAAACGCTTAATTACACTTTTTATTGCATCATTTTGATGCAATAGTCTCTAGTCACTAATCAATTATCTCTGTTTATAGAATATTTTTTTAAAGTAAGTTTTATTATCTTCTATTGTTGATTTTTTTTTATTTTAACAAAAATAAATATCAAAAAAAGAAAATTTTTGAATTTAATGAAGAAAAAATTTTATTTAAAATATTTTAATTTTGAAAATAATTATAATAGTAAAAAAAAAATTTTTTTTTACAAAAACTTTGATAAAAAATTAAACATATAGCTTGTGAGTAATTGATTTAAAAAAAATTTGACGAAACAGTGAAAGAGGGGAGTATAATTTGTGATAAAAGCCGTATAAAAACTGAGCGCAAAATTGGTGCTACGTCAATTAACTATCATCACTCTGAAGAAATATACTTTGTAATTTGGTAAGTACTGATTCAATAAATTTATTTTAAAAAATTACATTTAATATTTTTTAAATTAAAAATTATTTTTAGATTCAATCAAAAAAAAAAAAAAATAATGAAGCTAAAATTTTTAATTATCGCCGTGATGTTTTTAATTTCAATAGGATTGACCGTAGGTCAATTCGATTTTCCAAATTGCAGAACAGTACACGCACAAGTAATAAAATATGAAATTTAATTTAATAATTTTCTTAATATTTAAAGTTAATTAATTAATTAATTAATTTATTTATCACTGTCTGAATTATTAGTGTAAAGAGGACAAGGAGTGCTGCTCAGGAAGATGCGTTGAGTGGGAACCAAACGCTCGATCGTGTGGAAATGAAGATAAGAGAAACGATGTATTTTAGAAGAAATAAAAATTGGTGACACATTTAATATTTAATTGCAATAAAAGTAAAAGAAAAAATCTTAAATGCAGTTTATAATTTTTTTTTTTTCTTTATTATCATTTCCAAAATTTGGAACCAGAAGTATATTTCATTTTCACAATCTAATAATTTATTATAATTTATAATAATTAATATCTATTAATAATAGTAATAATAATTGAATAATCATAATACAATACAATTATAATAATATTAATAATAATATAATTAAGTTTAACATTGATTTCTGACAACGTCAAACACAAAATTGATATGCATGTTGTTATTGTTGTTTGTTGTTTTATTTTTAATAATTTATTTATCTATTATTACCCTTACATACTGACTTAACGTATTTGACTTACATGGGCATATAAATAGAATCTTATTGCTTAATATTTTTTTTTATCATTATTTTATAGGTTTAATTTAATTACATATGATATGTTTTTGTAGTCCCAATGATTAATATGCACAAATTTTGTGCAAGTTGTGTCCAGTCGTTATTTGACGGACACATTTATGGACGGATTTAAACTAGATGCAACGTTGGCATTACGATTATCGAGTTGAAATTTAAAAAGATTTAAATATTACTATTTAATATACCTACACTTTTAGTAATTAATAAATTACTTTCAATTTCTAATTAAATAATGGACTTGATTGTCGATATAATTTACATTTAATTGTTTAAGCAATAATCTAAAATTTCAATAATTCACTACTGATGATTATAATTAAAATATAAATATTCACTAAATGCATTAATTAATTAATATATTAATTAATTAATATGTCAATTTCAACTCTCGAAATGCCAAATACACCTGGCAGTATTTGACGAGGCTTGAGATTGTCCGTTACCTCTAAATTAATTAATCCACCCCAATTTAATTATATAATTTCACAATTAGTGTTATTACTATCATTATCCTTATTAATTTTGGATATTTAATTTATCTAAAATTTCGTGGATTTTTTTTTCTTTTTTGAGGAAAATCATTTTAGCCCCGTCACTACTGTTTTTTTTTTTTTTTTTTAACATCTAAATTTACATTTTTTTTTTTGCACTTGCTAAAAATGTGTTGTTGCTCCTTTCATTTTTTTTTTTTTTATTTACTAATTATCGATAAAAATTTATTTAGGATAACTTGTTAATTTTAAAAGTTATCAATTAAATATCACAACAACCTCACACTGAAAGCTTCATTAATTTTTATTTTTATTAAGTAATAATTTTTTATAATTATTTCAGTTGTATTCTGAGTCTTAACTGATTGTTGCATTAGCAAATAAAATGAAATAAAATATTAGAATAAATAAATAAAAATAGTAAACTAAACATACACGTAAAGAACAAGATGACACTGGATATCATTCCAGATTATGCTGGATAAAAAAAATTTTTTAGATAGTAGCTAGTATAATCCAGATTATAATGAGTATAATTCCCGATATCACCCAGTATAATCTGGATTATAATGAGTATAATTCCAGATATCACTCAGTATAATCCAGATTATAATGAGTATAATCCAGATATCACCCAGTATAATCTGGATTATACTAGCTACTATCTAAAATTTTTTTTTACCACAGATATCACTGAGTATAATCTGGGATGATAACCAGTGTCATCTTGTTTTTTTTGTGTAGAAATACTTATTTGCTTTTTCGTATCTATTTCACGTGATTAACTATAATTATATTTAAATATTTAAATTCTTAATAATAAATACAGAATTTCTAAATCGATATTAGACAAATATTTACCGCAAAAAATTATTATTTATTATTTCGAGCGATTCGATGTTTTTACGTATGTTTGCGCTTGAATTATATACCGGTGGAATGTTTTAAAAAAAAAAAAAAAAAAAAAAAAAAACTTTTACTCATCACTTTACTTTTGAACTCATAACTGTGAGAAATATTTTTTTATATAGCTCCTTTCAATACAACTAAAATCGATATTAAAAGAGAACACGCACTCGCGTGTCACAAACTCATCATCTGCTTAAATATGTTTTTTTTTTTACTCTTTGCTCTAAATTGCCTTCCAAGGAGACCAATCTTGATATTATTCTCACCCTATTCTCTCTTTCTCTTTAAAACTTACACAATACATACTACGGTATCACGATAGCATGCTCACGATCGTTATAATCATTAATCGTTAAACTCACTCATAACGCGCACGACACACTCTTTTACTTTGACATGTTTTGCACACTAACAATAATAATTTATAGTATTTAATAATTTATTATTATCAAATTTTTTTCAATTTAATAACTCGATTGAAACAAATAAATGTTTTTATATTTTACTCAAGCTTTCATATACAAATTAAAATAATTTTTTCAACAATCACATAAATACAACTTAAATTCCCTCACAATTTATTTATTATTTTTATTTAAGCGGACATTTTTACTCGTTGTCAATTACTATTAGTACCCGTCAAAAATGCCCTCTTATTTATTTTTTCGTTTTTTTTTTTTTTTTTTATTTTTCTCCTTAACTTTCTTTCATACTCATAATTAATATTTTACATTCATGACAAAAGTCTCAATTATTAAAGACAATAAAAATTATTCACTTTTTTTAATTACAATAATTTTTAATATTTTTCAACTGAATAATTAAAAAAATTTGACAATACTGATCGAAATTAAAAATAAAAATAATTGTGAGGTGATTTTATTTTTATTTTTTAATTAATCTTTGGATAATATTTAATAAATATCGTGAAATAATCTTTGGCGATGAATAAATAATTTCCAAACACATAAATAATTATAAACAGAATTAAATGATCAATTGAATATTGAAAAATATTTTTAATTATCAAACAAAATTACCCATCTAGTAACTAATGTGAATGATAATTAATTTTAATAATTTTTGCTAAAACAAATTAATAGATTAAATATTATTTACAATCCTTTTTTTTTTTTTAAGTACTTTATATTATACTTGTACTTAAAAAAAAATTTCAACATGACAAGCAACATTTTAAGCTTTAAGATTTCTTTTCTTTCTAAAAATCATTAAAATTTTTTAGCTGATTTGCAATTTAAACACAAATATTTTATTAAATTATTAAATAGATCAATTTAGTTAATTATTTTTTCTAGCGATTTTTATAAAAATGATTACAAGCGATAAGAGATTTATTACTTTGATGAAAAAGTATAAAAAAAAAAAATAAATTTACAATTATAGCTTAAAAACGATGCAAGCCATGTTTTTATATGATTAGATAAAATAAAAATGATTGTATAAATAATTGCGGTTTATCTAAATATGAATATTAAATAAAAGTACTATATATTATTAATATCCGTGTTCTCACTGATGTTTTTATAGTATAAACCCCATTTGTTTTTTTTTCCGTCGATTATTTTGTACGCATTATGACGGTTTTGTGGTTTCAATATTTTTTTAACATACTTTCTTTCATAATATAATAAATATAGTAAATGTATTAAACATTAGTTCTAATAATCACCATTTAATTTGTTTATTCATCAACTTTTTCTTTCCTTACTTTACTTTAATATTTAATATATATATATTTATATATTTATATAATTTTTATAATACTTGAAGAACTAAATACAAAACTAAAAAACACATGCATGTATAATTTCATCGGCAATTAATTTATTTAGTTAGTAATTATTTAATTAATAATTAAAGTATATAAATAGCAATTACTATCTAATGATATGAGTTAGTTTCACGTGTAAAGCACTTCTGAATCCAACCTATAGTTATTTAAATTCAATTTAATAATTTTTGTTGACTCTTAATTCATTGAAGCTTATTGTAGAATACACGATTTGTTATTTTAAATTACTTTCATTCACACTATCAAATTCATTTCGTTTAAATTCAACAATTAAGAAATTTCATAGTTTGTATTTACATTTTTTTTTCTAAAATTCAATTTTTTTTAATTATTTAAATTATCAGCAAAGTTTATAATTGTGAAAAAAAATTTTTTTTTTTAATTTCATGACGATTTTTTTTTATTAAATGTAAGTTTAAGGTAAAAAAGACAAAGAAGAAAAAGTAGATAATAAAGAAAAGTTGAAAATTAGAGCGTAGCAGTGAGATCGTCATGGCGTGAAATTGGAAGTAAGCATAAATCGTTGTAACAGCGGTTCTGAAATTTCTGATTGT
Organism: Cotesia vestalis; assembly: GCA_000956155.1. Taxonomy (NCBI): domain Eukaryota; kingdom Metazoa; phylum Arthropoda; class Insecta; order Hymenoptera; family Braconidae; genus Cotesia; species Cotesia vestalis. The sequence continues at coordinate 210,994 of JZSA01004849.1, read as the reverse complement.
AAATATAGAATGTGTCAATTTTTTTATTTTAAAAATATGGTTCAGTAAATATTTACAAGTGGGGTCAATTAAATCTCTATTTAATTTTATTGATATATATTTTTTTTTTGAAAAATATATAAAAAAATGAACAATTAAAAAAAAAAATTTGATTATCACAATTTTATCAAATTTTCAAAAAAATTTATAAATTTCTTAGAAAATTGTGATATTTAACTTTTTTTAATTATTCGTTTTTTTTTTTATGTATTTTACAAAAAAAAATTTTAAATACAAATTTTATCCAAAAAAATAAGAGCTAAAATTTTTTTTATACTTTTAACGGCAAAAATATATCAAAAAAATCAAAAGAAAATAAAATAGAAATTTTATCTTAAAAAAGCTATTGAAAAAATTTTTTTTTCTTCCACGACATTTTTTTTTAATAAATGCGCCGTAAAAAATTTGAAAATATCAATTTTTTACTTAAAACGGAGTTGACTCCACTTGTAAATAATTACCTATGGTTCAATTTTTTTTTTTTTTAATTATCAATTTTAAACTAATCAAATAGTAACATAACGTCCAAATTTATAAATATATAATATACAATTTTTTTAATAACTAATACCGTGAAATTTTGCCAGTTTATTAATAATTTAAGGCCTCAAAATTCTTATATTTTCAATACTTGAAAATTTGTTCTATTTCAAAAATCAATATTTAAAATTTTTTCCATCTGACACAATCATTGTCCGAAATCAATTTAAACCTAAAATAAATGATTTTATCACTTTGGTAAATAAAAATTCAATAGCTTGAATTATTTAAAAAATTTATAAATTTTTCTTACAACTAATTTCAGATAAACTAACCACTTTCTCGAAAGTAGAACGTCAGTGAAATCAGATAGTATTATAATAATAATTATTATTATTTTTATATATATTATTAAAATAATGTCGCGTCTTACTGCATGAAATTTATTAAATGTATAAACGTCGCTTCAAGTTTTATTATAAATTCAATCTGACAGTAACTTTATATAATATTAATTGATATGTCTGTATTTCTTTTGTTAAAGATATTACTTAATTTTTTTTTTATTTTTTTATTTTTTTTCTTTTCAATTTTTTAGCTGAATAATAGTTTAATTACTTTGTAATTAACTTGCTGATATGTATTAGTTATTATTATCACGAAATCGAATATATATTTTAAAACTTATGTACGCCTATCGATATGTGAATTATGTAGCTAAATATTATTATTTTTACACAAATTATTTATATTTATAGTCTTAATTTTAAAAAATCCCTTTTCTTAATGGGCATTACTTTCTAATGATATTAAATTATTAATCACGTAAGTCAATTGACGTTTTATATTTTTAAAAAACAAAATAATTAATAAAAAAAAAAAAACTAATAATAGTAACAACAACAGCAATAACAACAGAATAACTACTAATAATAATAATTACAATAGATTTACGCTTTAAAGCATGCATATGAGGACGGTAGCATTTAAATTTGAGAAAAAAAAAAATTTAATTGGTAAATAGCATGATGGTTGATTCAAATGTAGAAAAATAATAAATTTATAAAACTTTTCTAAGATTTTTTTTTTATTATTACTATTATTAATAATATTATTATTGTTATTGTTGTTATTATTTTTACTCTATATTCTTCATCATTTATACTATCTTCTCACTTTATAATAAATGTTATGCACAACGCCAAGGATGTCTATGAATCACGATATATTGAACATTATGAAATACCTAGTACTATTACTGTTCAATATAATAGTTATTCTCTAATTTTTAAATAATTACCGTAGTTATTTTAATTTAATTACTTTTTTTTTAATTTAAATAAATTTTAAAAAACAGGTTCGATAAAAGTGTAACAATTATTAAAAATTTTAAGTAAATACATCAGAAATATTACACTAGACAGAGAAGAAATAAAAAAATTACAACGGAATAAAATTAATAAAAAAAAGAGTTAGTAATATTTAAAAAAAAAAAAAAAAAAAAAAAAAAAAAAATGAGGTCGGAATAATTCGGTTCAAGCGACGGCGTTTGACGATTACACGGGACGTGACTTACAGTACAGTTAGCATGACTCGACCAACGGGAAGGCACTTGGGCAAATTACGTGCCGAGTTGGCCGTTCTAGCACACGGGGCACACCTTTGCTACTTTATTACAGATACACAGACGTTGTAAGTTATACACTATTTTTATTTATCCATCAAGTATTAATGTTTTATTATTTTTTTTTTTGGTTTCGCTGTTTACCATACTCATTTTGTTTCTTCTTTATATCATTACAATATTTATCATATATCTTTGATAAATATTTCTTCTTAAGTTCTATTGATATGTTTTCATTCATATAATTTATAATTAACGAGTCAATACTTTCATCATTATCATTACTAAGAGAATTTATAATTTATACACCATTTCAGTGTTGATTCGTTATTGTGATTTGTTCACTTTAATCATTCTTATTCTCACGTACGCATGTACTTATCATACACACACTGTCAAATTCAATTTTATAATAGCCAGCTATCCTCGCGTCAAACACGATATTTGCTGATAAAAAACATAATTACACGTTTTTTAGGGCACCTTTGGTATTAAACTTGATGTTCGTAAAAGGATTTTTACTTAGAGCTAAATTTTTCATTTCTTCTTTTTGTTACTTCCATGATTATTATTTTTTTTTTTCCAAATAGTCTTTTGTGACTTTATACTTCATTCATGCCCAATTATAGCATTTAATTTAAATCATTTGATTATCATTATTAATATTATCATCATTATTATTAAATTAAAAAAAAAAATTCATTTAAAATAGTCAAAAGTTCATTTTTTTTTGTGAAGAAATAATAAAAATTTATTTAATAAAATTTTCTTTTTCAAACCAAGCTCGATAATTATAATCATAGCTGTGGTTTATTTTTTTTTTAATATAATAATAATAATAGTAATAATGATAATTTTTTAAGTAATAATAATTACCTAGAAGTTAACAATTTAACAATTTCGCCTAAAAGCTTTAATCAATAAAATTCCTATAATTAGGAAAATAATAAATAATTAAATAACAAATTTTTTTCTTCATAAATTGAAGTTCGTAAAATGTGCATAAAATTAATGGTACGGTTGATCGTTTCAGTTAAGCAGTTAATACACAATTAAAAAAAAAAAAAAAAAAAATTATCACCCAAGCTTTAGACGTATAGCACACATCTCGTAACAAGAGTTAAAGTATTGTAATTAATTTCCTATAAGCGATGTAGTAACAATAATTCAGCATCGGCTTTGATTTACGAGACACCAATTTAGATTTTACCTTTACCTCCAACTGCTTGCATCCAGATTTTATAAAAAAGCAACAGACATTTCTTCAGTGGCCTTTACTCTCAGCTCCAAAAAAATCTCTTTATTCTTCACATTCCATTAATGTCAATTTTAAGGTTGCCCATTTTTTTCTCCCTTGGATCCCTGAAAAATTAGAAATATTTTTTTTTTAATATTTAATAAATACAGGATTTAATTTTTCAAGCCTGTTAAAAATTATTTTACATACACATTTTTTTTAACGAAGAAACACTTTTTAAAATGTAGAATAAAATAGTTGGAAAAAAAAAAAAAAAAAAAAGAGAACACGAATCGATAATAAAATCGCGGTTATAAAACTAAGTATCGATCCGAGTTATAGTGTAGTTTATTAATATATAATGATATTCTTTGTAGAAAGTAAAATATCAGATGTAAAAAAAAAATAAAATTTTTTTTTATCATTTGTAAATTAATTTCTAATGGGAAGAATATGTAATGGTTATTAGTATTGTTGATATCAATGAACATGTAAAAGCATGAGAAGAATATTAATTTATATCAAGATAAAATTAACAAAAAATAAAACTACGTGCATACAATTGTTTAAATAAATTTAAATTAAAAAGCTTAAATTTTTTTTTTATAAAAAAAAAAAAATTAGTAATTTCTATTTTCAGAAGACTATAGGGAAGAAATAAAATTGTTTTTATTTTTGTGTAATTGTTGAGTCAGATAAAATTAATAAACTTATAAATAAATAATTTATTTATTTAATATTTAATTGTACTGTGATCATGCAATTGGTGACTTATTTTAAATGAAATACTGTATAATAATAACGAAATAGTGAATAAGCGATTTGCGATACGAAAATGATATACAAAAAGGAAACCTACTTCGATCCAGAGGTTTGTAAAGCCCACCTCGGCCATTTTTGACTTAGCATATTCAATTCGTATCGGTCCCCGGTCAGAGGAGAGGAGTAAGGATCCTTGGAGGGCGCCCATCGCTTGAGCTGCATAGCGAACGTCTTGAAATTCGACAAAGGCCACAGGTGAGCCGCCCTTTGTGTGCATACGAAGCCGACAGAAACCAGAAAAACTGTGCACAAATAAGAAAAGCAGTACAGATACGTGCTATTAATTGATTAAAGTAAATTAAATTAGTTATTCTTGATACAAAATAAATTTATGTGGTAATATTTGTTATTCAAGTGTGATAATTTTTTACTTAATCCTATTGATAATGATTAATATGGACAATTATATCAAAAAACTATGCTATTTAGGAACAAAAATAACTTATGTACATTTTTTTTTTTTTGCAGTTTGCCAAAAAATAATTATTTAAGAAAAAATGATTGATGTGGATGACAAAACAACTATGTGTGAAGATACTGATATTTTTGATCATGATTTATATACATAATTACGTGAGTGTTTGCATGTATGTAGTTGTTTATTGATATGTTGTTTTTTGATCGGTTTCGATACTTAGTAACTTATTTATAACAGAAGCTTCATTAGTAATTATTAAATATATATATATATATATATATATATTTAATAAAAATTTTTATTATTGGTATCTAATAAAATTGAAGAAAGTAATGCGCATACATGTAAATAGTATTTCTTCCCATTGTTTTTGCAAGTTTTAATGCTAAAATCATTATTACTAGCAACCTTGCACTCACTATGTGAAATATAAATAAAATTTTGCTTTCTTAAATAATGACTTGTTAAATTGCACTGTACTTTCTTAACTATTGACATTTTTTAAGACATAAGCTCATCCCGATGTTACACTCATCAAGAGCTTTCATTTGAGTACCCACATGCATTTTGATATATTATATATATATACATATATATAATATATATAAATATATGAAAAATTGATGTGCGTAATCAAATGAAAGGTATCGATGAGTGTAATCTTGGGGTGAGCTTATATCTTTAAAAATGTCCATTGTTCTCAAGATACAAGGTCATTTTTCAATTTTTCATCCACTAAATTTCACTTAAAAAAACCGATTTTATCCTGGAGACAAAATTTTTTTTTATTCTTTTAATAATATAGATAATGTTTAATAAATTATTTGGTTTAATAATAATAAATTTAATAATTAAAAAAATTCTACAGATATTTAAAAAAAAATTTTTTTTCCTTCTTTTCAAGCTTATAATTAAAAACAATGATCATGCTAATTCTATAATAAACTTAGTAATTAAAATTTCAATAATAATCGTGAGAGAAAAATGCAATATCAGGCAAGTAAATATATTTACGCATAACACGGTAATAATAAAATGTATAATAAAATTTCATCATGTTTTACTCCGACTTTTTTTGTCTGGCTTTACAATAACTTCAGCAAACGTTTCCGATTAATTGAAATAATATTTTAATCATGAATATATTTTATTGGTAAATAAATCTGAATTATTTTGTTGAAACAATTCAGCAGACAACTTGAAATCAATATCTATAATTATGTATTAAAAAAAAAAATAAAATAAATCGGAAATCGCTATTATTATGACTATTACTATTATATTTCTATGAAAAAGGATAAAAAAAAAAACTATTGAATAACATTCAAAGTTGGCAACAATGTTTACAAGAGTCGATTGTCCATGCTCTCGATTGAACGACATGAATACTAATTCACCAGTACCCTTTTAAATGCAATCGATACCAACAGTTTACCCGAGAGTTTCAATCATCCATTAAATCATGAATAATTTCAATAAAATTATGTGTGCGTTGTTTTACTAAAAACAAAAGCAGACCGATATTTAATTTTCGGTTAAATTATCATCAGGAACAATCTGCGATGATTCATCAATCAATCAACAGATAATGTTAAATTTTTGGACTTGTGTAAATTTTAAATAAAACTAATTAATTTTCTTCTTTGTATTTTTTGGAATATTTTGGTTTTTTGTACTTACCTATTGAAGATCTCGGTTAGTTCATGCTCTGAAACGAATTGTCCAAGATTTGCAACAAAGAGAGTTGAGCATGGAGCGTTACTAACAGCTATACTTGGTTGAGATGATGATGATCCAACTGGAGAAGCTAGAGCTGGTGATGGTAAAAAGTGTGGTAAAGATGCGTGTATTGACGTCAATGTCGTTGGGTGTGGTAAAGACATTGGAGCCTAAAAATATAAAATATAAACGCATATTTTTATAAAATTATAATTTGAAATTATTTTTATTTTTTATGAAAATTAATTTTCACAGATATTTGGCAGTTTTTTATAAATTATAAAAAAAATTGAAAAAAATTCAGGAGATTTATAAATTATAAAAAAAAAATTGAAAAAAATTCAGGAGATTTATAAATTATAAAAAAAAAAATTGAAAAAAATTCAGAAGGAGATTTATAAATTAGACAATCTCATTTACGACTGATTTAATTGACATTCTTGAAGAAATTTCTATTTTTTTATTGTAATAATTATAATAAAAGAATTTTATGACAAAAAACTAAATTATTTTGCATGTTTAAATTTCTTATTCTCATTTTAAGCGACTGACCGAAATTCGTAACTTTAAACTTCAAAATAAATATATTTTTATCAAACTTCATCAAATTTTAATTTTTTTCCTAAAAATATAAAGTTTTCCGAATAAAGTCGCGTTGGTTTTTTTTCGATATCATAAAAATTAAAATTTCAGCGACTTTTTTTCCAAAAAAACTTAAATTTCATAAGTTTTTTTTTTCTAAACAATTTTTCAGTATTTTTAAATTATTAAAAATTAAAAATAACTACTAAAATATTTAGAGGAAATATTATATTAAAGTTTGATGCCAATTATAAGTCAATACATCACATAGGAAACGAATTAGAACTGTTTTGCTGAGTGGGGTCCATTGGGGTGAAAAAAAATTTTTTGGAAAAAAAAAAATTAAAAAATGGTCAAACTTTTTGTGTGACTTTTTTAAACTCTAGAAATTACAAAATTTTTCAATTATTTTTTACCTAACTATTTAAAAAATTTTTAAAATCATCTGTAAAAAATTTTTGCATGGATAACGCTTATATTCTTTAAATGATGAAAAATTGAATCTTAATAAAACTTGAAGCGATTATCCTGAATAAATTAAAAGATGAAGTAAATAGGTTAATTAGTTTATGAATGGTGGCCATTGCAAATTTTAAAATGATAAAAAAAAACGCTACTTCCTTGACTTTATTCTTAAATAGCTTTCGAATGAATACAGCTAGCTCATCGCTGTAAAAAGGAAATAAAATCTGGTTTATGAAACTTTTTATTTTTTATAATCATATTTAATCCTTTTTTTAATTTTGTGACTGTTTTTAGAGATTAATAGAAGCACTGAGTTATTTTTCTGAACTATGCAGTGCAAGGAAAGGGATAAAAATTTTTCTTTAATTGATTTTAATAAAATTTCACGTAAAAAAAATTAACAAAACTCTAATTTATGATCAAATTTCTAATATTGTTTGTTAGCAAACAATTTAAGATCGAATTTCAAAATTTAGCTTGTTAGCAAACAACTCTATGTACAGTTTTAAGTTTCAGGATCGAAGGAGATATTTTTTAGAGAGTTTTAAAAAGTCACAATACTAAAGAGTCGATTAAAAATCGCTTGATTGACAATTTATCGATGATATCTTTGAAATATCTGTGATAAAATTATTATTAATACATCTTATAATTTTTAATTAATCTTTAGCGGTCTACAAATAGTAAAAAGTGAATAATTTATTTAAAATAATATCAAATAAATGGTTTGATAAAAATATAATATTTAAACTCTAAAAAAATCCAGAAGACTGCTGAAGATTAATCATTTTTTTTATAATATTTTTTCAGCAAACCAATGCAATAAAATAAATAATTTTTTTTTTTTTTTATAATAATCAGAATAAAATATTTAAAAAAATTTAATTATTATTTATTTATTTATTTATTTACTGTATATATTTCTTCCCCTTGTTAAAAACAAATGTAATTTTTAATGCAATAAATAAATAAAATAAATAATTAAAAATTAAATTTATCACAACAATAAAATAAAATGATTTTTAAAATTCAAAATAAAAATTATTGTCCACAAAAATTGTAAATATAATGAATAAAATGATATTATATATCACTAACGTGCATTGGGGCGCTTGTTGGTGGCTCCATAGCTTTGTCTGCAGATAGTCAAAGATAGGAACGTACGGGAACCTGCGGATGTAATGCTGGATGAACAAGTGTTGCATGTTGAAGTGTTCCTTGAAGTTCACCCGCAGCTGAGTACGCTAATGGATGATGCCATAGTTCTGGTCCGCTTGGGAAAAATGGATTTCCTATGTCTGAAAAATTTATTTCAATGTTAAATCTAAAATTTTAATATCCAAATTATTACTATCAATTATAATTTACGCGCAAATATATTTATAGCACCACATATTTATTGCAAATTAAAATTTTCTGTCGTTATTTTTAATCCATAATATTTACGGATTTTTTTTTTTTTTTTTGGTCACTTATCACAATTTCATTTTAAATGTTAGCAATTTTATTTTTTTACCCTTTCCAAAAATAAACTTTAGCTCTATGAAAAAGTTTAATTTTTTATTAACACAGTATTAATGCAAGAGACCATACCAAATCGAAATAAAACTGTGTCAGAGTAATTAATGTGGGCTTTTCAGGGTGACGTAACTATATACTGTCTATTGCAGTGTATAAATATGTGTTAAACTTTGCTGAAGTTATATGCGCTTTAATTTTTAAATTATTATTGATCTTTACCACGAACAAGGCTAGAAATAAATAATTATTTTTGTAATAATAAATTTATATATTTAATTTAGTTAAAAATATTTTTTTTATATTTATCTTCAATATAAAGAAGAAATAATAAATTATTTAAAAAAATTAAATCTTAGCGATATGAGAATAAATTTTTATTAAATAAATAAAAAATTAATTAAAATTTAGACTAACTTTTTAATTAATACAATAAATATAATAATTGAATTTTTTTTTTAGTTAGATCTATTCATAAAAATTCCTCTTTTCTGTCACCTATTAATTTTAAACTAATAAAAAAATTAATTTGATTAAAGAAAAAAATATTTCAATCAAAAATATAATTTTGATAATTTTAAATGAAGCAAAAAAAATTTTTTTAAATGATATCTTTTGATGAAAAAAATTTTTTTCTTGAATCAAATTAATTTTTTTATCAGCGCACGAGCTAATAATAAAATTATTATTAGTACAAGGGGTCGGGGGGTTGAATTTAAGGTAAATAGAAAATAATGAAAAATTAATAAGTAAAATACCAACATAAGAAACTAAAAGAGAAGGATATAGAGGAGTACATAAATTAATAAGGTAAACAGAAAAGAATAAATTAGCAAGTGTACAGAGTGGCGGTGCATACTTACGTCCGGTTAGAGGGTGCATCAGAGCGGGGTGCGAGGTGGCTGCTGCAGCGGCTGGTTGCTTGGGTTTGCTAACCTTTGTGTTACTTTTTGCAAATTCCAAACGTATGGTTTGTGGCATATCAGGATCAAATTTAACCCCCTGCTGGAAATAGATCCCTAAATTAGTAAATTAGGGAGGACAGGGAGTGGAAATTGTGAAACACGAAACTAAAGAATATATTGATGGTTTTAGTTACATTCAATTTTATCTTTAATGATATTGAATCTAATTAAGCTTTTTTTTTTATGAATAATTAAATTTAAAAATTTTTTTTACTGAAAAATTATGAAAAAAAAAAAACTCCCCTTGGATGATAAATTGATTGTAATTTAAAGTAGCGCCATTCGATAAATAAGAATGGTTAAAAATAATTATTAAAATTTTTTTTTTTATTGAAGAAATATTGAGGTTTTATCTTGTGAGGCTTATAAAGGTTTTGTGGATCTAAAAATATCTATTAATATATTTTGAAATGTTTTAAATACAGGCTTTACATGGCAGTTTTTGATGCGTGAAGTCATAGTGGCGTGTTGGTGGTTTATAATAAAAGAGAAATAGAGAACAACAAAAGTTTTGGGCAAATACTCAAGTTACAAAGATTTATAAGAAATAATAATTTAATAATCACAAAATACCATTCCGTTGAGTTTGTTAACGACGAGGCTTTTTTTTTTTTTTAGCCTGATTAGATTTCTAATATACATTTTGTGCATGAAAAAAAAAAAATATCGCAATACTTTGCAACACATACCTAAAAGAATAATTTTTTAATTAAAAAAAAAAAAAATAAATAAATAAATAAAAAAAACTGAAACAATATTTACATCGTAATTTTGATTCTTAAAATTGCTTGATGTTTATTCAGTAAATACGTGAATAATTTAACTACCGTCGATGAATTAATTAAATGTAAAGGTATATTTGTTTTTTTTTTTTTTTATATACTCAGCACTTTTATGTTAACATCTGTTATAGTTTCTACTAGAGATAATATGAATACTAAACGAATAATTACCTGTAGGTCTTGTTTAGCTGCTTCCGCACCTGCCCTAGTGTGAAATGTTACAAAACCCACCGGCTGGAAATCAAAATATTACAAATTATGTAGTCAAAAGCTATTGTACAAAGAATTATTTTGCTTTAATTTTGGTTATTGCTGTTATTTGCTATTTATTATTAATTTTATGCTTTTTGTGCTTGTAGAAGTTACAATTGATTAAACTTTACATGAGCTATTATTATATCACTGCTGTAAAAAGAAAAATTTCCGATCGTTACTTTACTTTAGCTTGAATAAATTATATAGATTTTCTTTGTAAAAGGTTACTTTTATGCACTCGAGATATATTGCACAAGTTTTAAAGCAATACTATTTTATTAAAGCAATAGAATTTATAATTTATTAAAATTTTTGGAGTTAATTTTAAAAAAAGATCGAAAAAATCATTTTATCACATAAATACACTGGCCAAAAAATTTTCTTAATAATATAGATAATTTTACTAGATCAAATTATTTGTTTGAAAATCCTAAGAAAATCTATATTAATTATTTTTAGCGTTTTATTTTTTCACTGGACTTTTTTTTAATAATTAAATAAATTTTATACTTCATTTAAAATTTTTAAAAATTATTCTAATGATAAAAAATGTTTCACATTTTTTTTAGAAATAATTATCTTTGTTAACTGGTTTTTTTTTTTTAATTTTTAAACAAGTCTAAATATCCAAAATATTTTTTAAATTCTAAAATTTAAAAAATATTAAAAAAATTCTAATTTAATATAATTTATTGCTCGATTTTTACCCTAAAACTAAAAAAAATTTTTCTATTTTATAATTTATAGAAATTTTCAATCTAAAACTAAATTTTTTACCGCAATATCCATCAAAGCAATCGTTTTTTATTTAAATATTTATCGCAAAAAATCAAGGCTGCATAACTTAAAAGATGTTAGTAACATAAAATATTTAATCCCGCAACAATCTTAAAATCCTCATATATATGTTAGACTCATTAGTCTTAAATGTCGCATGTTAACTTTCTATGGGCCGCTGTTATTAGTAATAACAAAAACTATCTAGCACGAATAGTTGATAGAGCTTTTTTTTAAAAAAAAAGTTACTACTGACGTATAAGTTATTCAAGAATCGCTTATGCATATATATTATATTACATTTTATCGACTGGTGTCTGATCGTGCCAACTCTTCAATTCTCCACAATAGTTTTTAGATACTTTTGTACTTTGAACGAAAATATTTTAGAGCGTATAACCCACTTTTATAAATTATCAACAGAATATCCTTGCTGTGTATATTTTTATCAATAAAATTTAATAATAATAATTATAAATCGAATATTGGAGAGAGTTTATTAGAACACTTTGTATTAAATAATATTTATAAATGTAAGACCTTCCACAGTGTTTTAGTTTGTTTACCAGGAATGCTCGGTGGAAGGAACGGATTCGGCTGCCTAGTTTCTCGTGCAGGATTGTAATTATTTCAAGTACAAACTCAATTGTTATAAAAAAATAAGTGAATTAATCTTTAAAAAAATTATCATTAATCCTTCCTAGTAACTTAAGCAAATGTATAATTTATTGAAATTAATTATATTGCAATTATCTAGTGTAATAACAATTATTTCATACGTAATTTTTACAGAGATTATTTTACACTGAAAAAAATAATTATCTTGATTTAAATAAATTTTTTAAACGAAAAATTTTGAAAGTAAATTAAATTTTATTAAAAAATTCTTCTCTCAAATAAATCAAATTTATTTTTTTTTTTTTTGCGGCTAGATCTGCTCTTTTTTTAGTGTTAAAGTAATAAATTATAATATTTTTTTTGTAAAAACTTACCGATGCTGTTTTACCATTTTTGCTTGTAACTTTAAGCAGAGAGTTTTCGTAACCCTGAAATAAATAATTTTAAGGTGGTTAATTATTTTTTTTTTTAATAATTGTAATTTATTGCTAAATGCATCTACTGTGCTCTAGTTAAATCAACTTTAACATATAAATAAAATTACTTATATTTTTAAAATTTTTATTGTTACAGTTGATTAAAAAAAAAAAAAAAAAAAAAAAAAAAATATTTTTTTAAATTTATATTAGACGATATGAAAAATTAAAAAAAAAACAGTTTTATTTAATCAGGTGATTTAACAGTCACAGCAGATAACATGTGTACAAATTTATCTGTATTCTGAAAAAATTGAGCGTAAAAATTGTCATGCATTTTAGTTAGAAAAAATCTTAAGAGTAGTGTGATACAATTTAAAAAAAAAAATTTTTTAAATAATAGTAACAAAAATTGATAATGAAAAAAAAAGTATTAAACTCACCTCATATGCTCTAAAGAGAAGGTAAAGTTCTCTTGGTTTGGCGTCCATCGGCAAACCGCTCACAAACAAGGTACGAACCTGAAATAAATTTAATTCCGTTATTATAAACTCAATTAATTGTTTAAGACTAATCAAAAAAATTTTAACCATTAAAAATAAATTAAAAAAGTTGATATTAAAATTGAAAGATCATTTATAAAAATTAGACCCTTGAAATCACTGAAAAGATCCAGAGATAAGAGCAACAATACAAAACAATTTAAAATTATTTCGATAAAGAGTCATTTCCTTTTCGACAAAAATTTTTTTAGTGCCTTGTATTGTTTTCTCTCGTATTTTTACTGGTATATATAAATAGTGATGCGTGTTGTGTGTGTATGAATAATGGGACTTAAAGTTCCTTGTTCACCCAGCCCAAACTCCTGCTATTTACATTATATTCTCATACATGAGTTAACCGGAATTATGCTTCTTGAATTTTTAGTTGCAATAGCTTACTCACATTTAATTCCACCCAAAAAAATTCAAAATTATAATCCATTTAACATAAAATTAATCTCTAATTACGATATTTATTTATTTTTGGAGCTTAATAAAGACCATAAAAGTCTTTGCTGTATTTACTGGTCAATTACACGTGATCTATTCCATGACTGAAGGTGAGAAAATGTAAATTAAAATTTCTTCTTTGCTTAATAAAATATTACGACTTACAAACATATAATGTACAGGTAAAGCCTTAGTTTTAAAGAATAAAACTGTACAAGCGTGATCGATTGACTTAAATGTGACCTGGCTGTTGCTGTTATGACTATTATTATTATGATTATGGATAAATAAATTATTTTTTTTATCTTTACACAATAACATACATCTATAGAGTTCTGTTATTGATGGCGACACCAAGTCTGGATAGGCTTGAGGTTTCTGGTTTTATACGAGCAAGTGTTATATGTATGGAGTGTAATATGGACATGTATACACTTGGTGATAGTGGGGCGATGGCTAGTCGCCTGCCAACCATGTAATGCCAACGACTCTGTATGATGAGGTACATAGATACACTTAGATATGTGTGTATGTAATAACAGCGAGTACTATAGTCTGTCTATAGCATAGCCTGGTGTACAGATCATCGCTTATTCATGCGAAAAGAAATGATTCCAAGCAAGGCTTATAACCACTCCAGCACTCCGTCAAGTGTACCTATGCTACTCCGCAACGTTGACCAAATACGCGCACGTACATTACTTATTAATTGAACGTAAATTATTACCGACCATGAATATATTTTTTCTTCTTTTTTGTACGAAGAATGATACGAACCATCAGAGAGTTCTTTACGATCGAAATATTTTTTTCGCCTCATTTAGGCAAATATTTTTATTATTACAGCCTTGTTAGTTCACGAAATTGAGATATTTTGAATACTATTGTCAAGATAATTTAATGGAAATTATTTTGAGATTTTTCGAAAATCGATTTAGTGCGATAGAAACGGAGAAAAACATCAAAATATATTTTTTTTTTTCAAATTCTTTATTTTATTAATATTTCATAATTAAATGAGCATTATGAGGCGTGCACTTTTGGATTTTCCAAACTTTTTTTTTTTAATATTAAATTATGATAGTTTTTATTAAAAATTTTTAATCTTTTGATTTCAATAATAATAATAATAAATTTTTTTATTTTTATTATTAAATATTATTTTTTTATAATTATTATCATGATTTTTAATTTATGAAAAATCTTATAGAATTATTATTATTATTATTATTATTATTATTAATTACTTATTACTTATTATTAAGGTGTATGATTAATAAAAATTAAAAATCATTAGTAATAATAATAATAATAATTTTAAAGATTAAATTGAAAAAGAACACTCAATTTTTTTTATTATAAAATTAACATTTTTTCTTTATGCGAATATAAAATTACATAAAGAATATTTATAAATGAATTACGTTAGAAATATTTATTATTTTTTTAATTTATGGTTTAAAAAAATAAAAACTATTACTTAACAGTTGAAATAATAAGGAAATGTAGACAAATAGATAAAATCTTCTAAAAGATATATTATAACAGATTTCGTAAAGTTAAAAAGTTTCATTACGCAAGTTTCAAGTCGCAATTTATACTATTGTTAAATTTTTAAATATGAATTATAAAATATGAAATTTTTATTTTCCAATCTGGAATTATTTTTATTTATTAAATTTATTAAATTAAATTTAATATTATTAAATATTTTTATTATTTTAAAGTAACCGTGACTTTTAATGAGATTAAACTATGAGAAATAGTGATAAAAAATTAGGAATTTTATGAGTATCTGACATAAGTTGGTCATGTCAACTTGTAATTAATTAATTCATTCATTTTGATTGATAAAAACCGTCTGTTTAAATGATAAATATCTTAGAAAATATTTATCTGTTAATTTTTCTTAATAGGATTAATTATTTCAGATTTAATTAATAAAATTTTAAAGATTAAATACTTAATTAAAAAATTTTATTTAAAACTGAAAAATTCTGAAGTATATTTAATTTAAAGAAAACTTTGGAAATTCTATTTTTTTTTTTTTTTTTTTTTATTTTAATAAAAAAAAATCTCGAGTATTTTATCCATCGATAAAACTAAATAAAAATTATCAGAGCGCTTAGGCGGATACAAGCTCCAATAATAAAATGTTATGTATTGATTTGATAAAAAAAAAGATATGAAACGTAAGACATGTAATATAAAGTAAAATATCCAGTTTCATCAAAAGTAAGGACTGTTATTAATAAAATGAAAAATGAATTTATTATTTACATTAAATTAGTTCTATTAATTATCCGAAACTTTTAAAAAATTTCCTTAAAATGACTCTTTTTCCCCTTGATTACAATAATGGATTTTCTACGGGGAAAATTTACAGCGTGAATTTCAGGGATCAGATGTGGGATCTACTTGCACGGTGAATGAGGATATAATAACAAATATATAAAATGCGGGACGGGAAAAAGACCCTAAAGTTTTCACGGAAGATTATGATCGCATTAAGTATACATTAGAAGAAAATAAATATCCATATTTTTTTTTATCGAAATTAAAACTCCTATTCGATGGAAATGAGTGAGAAATCGGGAGTTGCAGAGTAGAAAATGAGGAATGAGGTGTAAAGGGAGTACGGTGATAATGATGGTAGTCGCAGCAGAACAGTAACGTCATCAAATATAGTGTGCCATACGGTAGGTCAGGAATGGCGGTACGGAACTGATGGAATCCATTCATAAAAAAGGTTTTTAGCACGATAATTTGCTAAATTATTTTTACCGTTGGTTCTATTTTTCTACAAATAGTTAAAGTCATAAAAATTTCAGTGAAGAATAAATTGAATCAAGAGAAAAAATCCTAAATTAATAATATTTTTAAGAAAATAATTTTTAGTCCAGAGAAAAATTAAAAAAAAATTTTTTTCTTGATTCAAGAATAATTACTTTTCATAAAACTGAAATTAGGAAACACTGAATAATAATAATTTTTTGATTTTTCTTTAAAAATAAACTACATTGAGAATAAAGGTTTTTAGCACGATAATTTGCTAAATTATTTTTACCGTTGGTTTTATTTTTTACAAACATTTAAAGCTATAAAAATTTCAGTGAAGAATAAATTGAATCAAGAGAAAAAATCTTAAACCAAGAATATTTTTAAGAAAATAAATGATTCTAAAATTGAGACTAATAATTTAAAAATTTTTATTTTTTTGGTATCAAAAAAATAATTTAAAAAAAATGAAATTCGGACTTTTTTGTTTGAAATTCTGTCAAAAATCCAATTTTCAAAATTTTTTTTTGATTGTACTCCACTTGGTGTATTTAAGTATACAGATTAAAACCCCGCCAGGTTTTTTTGTTTCAGATAAGCCAATCAGCTGATATGATGGAGGAAGTGAGCGTAAATTTTTTTCCAGACGGGTGTCTTCAAACTACTGTAACTTTAATTCTACTGAATGTTTTTACCCAAAAATTTAACTGTATACTCTTGAAAAATGTATAAATAAATAGTAAAAAGTTCAAAATTTTATCTCTTCATTGGCCTTTAAAAAAAAATGCTCAAAAATCAGGGCGTCAGACCAGAGGATCCTCTTAAGCTTTAAAAAATTATAAATGTAGTTTTTGAAAAATAATTTTTCACACCTAGTTTATTTTTGAAGAAAAACCAAAAAATTATTCAGTGTTATAATGGTAATTTCAGTTTTATAAAAATAATTACTCTTGAATCAAGAGAAGAAAAAAATTTCAAAAATTTCTTCTCTAGACTCAAAAAAATGATCTCTTTAAAAATATTCTTGGATTAAATTTTTTTTTCATAAAACTTTTTTATCAGTGCATTAAAACAATGAAGTAGGTAATAATACGTATTGATTTAAAGTGACCCGCGAGTTGCATTAGTCAATTAATCATGGCGACGTTATTTAAACTAGAGCGTCGATATTTTTTGACATTGAATATTCAAGGACACACATAAGTTTACTTTTATTCAGCGTTTTGTGTGATGATGATGAAAAAAAAAAAGGAATTATGGCCTGTTGCACACAAGAGTGTACATATACATGTACATGAAGTCTCGAGGCTGTGAGCATCGTTCCTCTTGGTTGACTAACCGTTATACAACATCCGTTCTAACCATATAATGCCGCGGTGGTGGTACGGGTGCAGCACGACGAAGCTGACTCCACCTCGACGTTTTTTTATTCCATTGTTCACAATATGAGTTATATAACGTAAACTAGTGGTGTAGTTCGTTTAGCTATTAAATATCAAGGATTCCTTTTAATATATACTTACTCTGTCTTTTTAGAATAATCTATAATAATACGGTACTACAATAAGTAATTATATTCATTTTACCCAAGATATTTAAAATTTAAACTAATCATTTTTCGCTTCAATTTTAATCATTAACATATTTAACTAAACAAACATTCTTAATTCACACGCGCTATATTTTTTGTTATTAAGTACGATTTCTAAAACCGCTTGTTACTTCACAATACAAGAGTTGTTTTTATAATTTACAATGTTTACTTTGTTATCTGATATATTTACTTAGTCCTTACTTACAAGTACTTGGTATTTATTTAAAAGTAAGCTGGAGTATAAATGATACTGAATTTACCTGAAAATTGTCAATTTTTTTAAATTATATTACAATAAAAAATTATACTAAAAACAATTCTTGACTGGAGGGTAAATTTTCTTGGCTCAAAAAAAGATTGAAAATTTCTTGAATTAACTCAAAGAAAATTTATTCTTGCTCCAAAATATTTTTTGTTTTCCTTAAAATTTTTTTGGAGCAAGAATTTTTTTTTTCTGTGTAAAAATTAATTACAATTAAAAAAAAAAATTTCTTGGCTCAAGAAAATATTTAAAAAAATACGAAATTTCTTGAAGTAAGTCAAAAAAAATGTATTCTTGCTCCAAAATATCTTTTGTATTCTCTTAAAATTTTTTTGGAGCAAGAATTTTTTTTTTCTGTGTAAAAATTAATTACAATTAAAAAAAAATGCTTCAAAAATTTTTTTTTTTAATTTTCACATTTGAAATTTTTTTTAGAAGAATTTCATTATTAAAAAATTACAATTAATTTCAGTATGTATTTTTAAAAATATTATTTTTAAAATTGCTTTAATAAATTTAAAAATAAAATAAAATTATTAAGGAATTTTTATAAAAATTTTAAAAAGTTATTAAAAAAATGAAATTTCAGAAAATATATTTACTTCTACGTAACTTTAAGCCAAATGTATTCTTCTTAAAGTTATTTGAAGTTATCTAAAACCCAAAACAAAGAAGAAATAAATTCTATTGATAGATTTAAAAATCAAGACTTGGGATTGGTTGTGAAACAACTTGAAGATATCTATCAATCGATCAAATGATCGATGCGCATGCGCACGTGCGTACAGTTTAGTTTTTTATTGATCGATTGTTTGAAAAAATTAAACAGAGTAAATTTAAAAACAATTGTAAAAAAATTTAATTAATAGATTAAAACTAAAAATACATCTCAATTTTTTCCATTTTTAATATATTAATAGAAAGGTCAATTGATAATTAAATAACGTCGATAGGTTGTCGAATTCACCGAAAAGTAGCACGCTGCAGCTTTAATTGATGCGATTTATTTATACCCTGAAAATGCTGAGGTAACCGCGAGATTAGCAATGAAAAGCGTTGAACTACGTATTGATCACTTGGACCAATATTTTCAGGATTGATAAATAAAAGAACAAAAATTGTTACATTAAAAAACTCGGGACTTGAAAGTCACTTTAATGTCAGTTTTTACAAATTTAGACTACTTGATTCAACTACTTGTTTGTTAGAATTAGAAACAGCGGTAAAGTATTAAAGTGACTGTTCTAATAAACAAGTCGTTATTGAGTGATACGCTATTATTCACTCTTATTTGGCATCATGTCAACACCGAACATTGATTCCGACTCACTCGTGTGAGCAAAAGATTATCTGAGATATTAATTTACTTTGTTGACAAATGGGCTTGTGTTAGGGAAAAAACTATCACTCTATATCAATAAGATCAATCATTAATTCAACAAACTAAACTAAAATGACAAATAAGCTATTTTTTGGTTTATAATAAACAGTTTTTATTAAATAAATTTAATTTACTGAGAAAGAAGAAAATTGAAGTGTCTCTTCGCGGAAAAATTAAATAAAATTGTGATTTTATGGTGCAGTGACTATTTACCTGAGGAAGAAATAACGGGAACAAAATAATTAGTAAAAAAATCAATATTACTGATATAGATTTCAATAAATATTTAAATTACAAAGCTTAATTTGTCATTTTGTCGCGAAGCTAATTTTAGAGAAGACTATTGAAGCATATATGACGCTTTAATATAAAAAAAAGGTAATATTTCTTCTTACAATTTAAGCGAGAAATATATTTAGTCGGTAAATAATAAGAAAAATATAAAAATACAAGAACAGTTGCGATTTTATAGTTAATTATTGTTTTTTTTTTTTTTTTTTTTTTTTGTAATAAATATTTTTTTATTAAATTAATTTAATTTTACTGAGAAAAAAGAAAATTAAAGTATCTCTTCACGGAACACTTAAATAAAATTTATTAAAATTGTGAATTTATGGTACAATGACCATTTACCCGTGGAAGAAATAACGGGAATAAAATAATTAGTAAAAAATCAATGTTAGTAATCTAGAATTCAATAAATATTTAAACTAAAAAGCTTAATTTGTCATTTTGTCGCGAAGCTGATTTTAAAGAAGACTATTGAAGCATATATGACGCTTTAATATAAAAAAAAAGGTAGTATTTCTTCTTAAAATTTAAGCGAGAAAGATCTTTACTCCGTAAACAATAATAAAAATTAAAAAGTTGCAATTTTATAGTTAATTATTGTTTTCTTCTTACAGATTGAAGAAATAAAGAATACAAAACTCCAAAATAGAAGATGATTTATTTAACTTATTCTGTCCGTTTATTTATCCATACTATGCTTTACATATATTGTATTCACCACAAAACACGAGGGAAGACATTTAAGAACACAATTGTACGTATATATACAAACACACAGTCATACACGTGAATATATATAGAGGGTAGTATCGATCCGAGAGGTTCGTACCGTCGGTGTAGCTGACCGACAAGAACGCGGGGATATAAACCATATATAAGAGAGAGAAAGAAAAGGTTTAGTAAAGGTTAATATTCCGTGACTCGTCGTCGTCAACGGCGTCACCGCGAAAGAAAGAGACGGCCATAAAAAATAAGCTGGTTGTATATAGAAAGAGATACGGAATAAAAAGTACAAAGAGTTACTAAAAGTGTCAAACTTTAAATTTATAAAAATAAAGACTTGACTTGTCAATACATAATACATGTGTTTTTAACTTATCTTCACGTATGCTTTAATATAATAAGACAGTTACGTATGGAGCATATGAGCTAATATTTTTTATGTAACGTCACTTCAATACAAGTGTGATTGTTGATATTTGTGTATTATGGATATTAAAAATAAATTACAGACATAAGAAATTTTTTTTTAATTTTACAATTAAATATTATAAAAAAAATTTAATAAAAAAATTATGACATTAAAGTTAGACGTCATTTGATCATTTTGTAATTTTTTTAACAAATTTCTGCCATAAAATAATTTAAAAAAAATTACATTTTTCATTTTTTTTAATTTTTACATGTCAATTTTTTTTTGCTCCAATTTTTTTGTTAAAAAATTATTAAATATCTGTTAAATTAATTTTCATAAAAAATTATTAGTGAAAATTTTTTAAAAGATTTTTTCTATAGTAATTGATTTGTTAGAAAAAATTAGAACACACCTAATGCAGCAGATAAAATTTCTTTTAAAATTTTAATCCTAATTATAGAAGCTCCGAAGTTTGATTATGAATTATTTAAGCGGCGAAAATAAAATCAATAGAATTCCTATCGTATTTTCCTTAAAGCTTGTTTTTTACATCATACAGAAAATGGTCGAAAAATCGATAACAAGTATGGTGGTAGTAGCGGTCTGTAAGCACGTCGGCTATACAAGAAAGCTCAGGTATACATCGTAAAGCTCATATAAGTAATAGTAATAAGTAATAAGCTTACATACGTATAAAAATTTAAACTGCAAAATAAATGATAAAATAGATAATATAAAAAGTATAAATTTACGTTATTGATCAAAGTAAAATATATTTATCTGTAAAATAGTTTAAAATTAAAAACAAACTAATGGAATAAATTGGAGTCATAGTAAATGTTAAAGTTGTGTTTAAAAATCTAAATTGAAAAAAAAAAAATAATTGATAACTTTGTTAAATATTCCAGTGAGGTTGTTTCGCGTGAGCAGTTAACTAATGTATTCACGACATTTATAATTTGATCCTATATCCATGGAGCCAAATGCATCGTACAATAATAACGCACATTATAATAACAGAAGGACAACTTTGGTGGCGATGATGATGACGAACTCGCGGCAATAAAATGCGCAAGCGTATTAAAAACTATGTACACATTATTGTACGTTGCGACGCATCGCCGTGGTGGCGCAGTGACAATGATGGAAGCCAGTAGGATAAAAAGTGATAAAAAGCACGACTGACTGGCGCCACATTAGGGGTGAAAATTATCAGGGGTGTAGTGTTTTGTATAATCATTCTGTGACCCTTTGTAATGAAGATCCACTTAAAAAACAATTTAATGAATAACATAAAATTAAAAATTTTCTAAAAAAAACTAAAAAAATAAAAAATAAATTAACAAATTGAATTTTTATAAACAAAATAAATTTAAAAAATAAACTCACCTCATCCTCGCCATTTGAGCACGCCACAGTGTTGACTGAGTCCATGCTCTGTGACAGTGGGGCGTCCATGATGCAGGATAAGTCGTTTGATGATCCAGCAGGATTACCACCGCAGGTTGAAGCAGCGGTTGCGACGGTGATACGAGGAGCGGGTGGCGGGGATGAGTCCACCGTTTCCCGTCTCGGGCGTTTTAGGGCGGGCGGCGTTATGGTTGTACCGGCAACGAAGACGACAGGCGCCTCCAGAACTGTATTCGCACCAATAATCTCCCCACCCAAAAAAAATAATAAACTAAAAACGCGCACGCGATATTTTTTATCGCACTCCTCCTCGTCGTCGTCGTCAGTTTTTTTAAATTATTTATTTATAAATATTATCTTCTTTCTTTTTCTCTGGCTTCACTTTACTTGCTAAGTATACGTATGATAGGAGTCTTCAATATTTCTTCTTCGTTTGGTTAACCAAAAAGTCCAGTAAAATAAATTATTTAATTGTACTCACTGTAAAAAAAATATTATTAAATAATATAATTATTTTATTATCAAACTCGTTGTAAAAAAGTTTTAATTAATTAATTAATTAATTTGATAAAAATATTTTATATGCACCCACCATAAAAAATAGTCTTTACAATATTATTTAATATTGTAATATTGTATTATTAATATATAAGCTGTCTGTGATGGTAACAGCGAAGGTGGTAGCAGCGGGGTAGTACACCTGTCGTCGTAGTCGCTTGGCCAACGGTGTGCGAGCCACGAGCAGGTGTTTCGCACGCGTCTATTTCTAAA
This sequence comes from Cotesia vestalis, assembly GCA_000956155.1. Classification (NCBI taxonomy): domain Eukaryota; kingdom Metazoa; phylum Arthropoda; class Insecta; order Hymenoptera; family Braconidae; genus Cotesia; species Cotesia vestalis. The sequence goes on along the minus strand of JZSA01004849.1, from coordinate 187,663 downwards.
GCAATCGATATAACGACCGCGCGACGACCGAGCATACGAAGGTAAAATCTAGCTGAGCTTTACCGTGGCAGCGGCAGCAGGACGGAGTTGTCAAGGATTTCTGCCAACTTATATATGCATTTATTTATTGAAATAAAAATCAGCTAATTTATTTTTCTTATAATTCTTATTATTATTATTCTTATTATCATTTCATTGTTATTATTGTTGTTGTTGTGATGGTTGTTTTTGTTATTGTTCCTGATATATATTATTTTCGTGGTCGTTGTAAAGATTATTTTTTTATTTTTTTTTTTTAATAAATAACAAATTTAAATCAAGACAACACAAATAATGACAGTTACGACGAGGAGGAGCCTAATTATCGGTATTTGTTTTTATAAAAACAATTTTAAATACGCGCACTGTCACTTTAAATTATTTTTGACAACTAAAAATTTTAATTCTTCATTATTGATGCACTTTTTTCACTAAAAAATAATTTTATTATTTTTTTTGAGTTAGTAATAATATTTTACCAATCATAATACGCTCAATGTATAACAATTGGATTTAAGGACACCATTTACGTAAATATTAAGGTGTTATTATTTTTTTTTGTGTCTAATAACTTAAAACTTTAGAGTATTTATTTAATTGCCGTGTTAATAATTAATATAGTGCATTTATTTCAAGTATCTAAAAACAAAATGAACAAAAAAACGAAAGATAAAAATCAACACTGACAATTAATAATAAATATTGTTACACAATAACTGCGACACAACAGGTACGCAGGTTGCCGATAGACTGACGAGCTTGTACATTAATAGTCAGGACAATCAAGAGAAGTTGAGGTGGTGGTAACGGTGGCAGAGCGGGTGAAGCGCAAAGACACCAGTTTTTATGCGCACTCACTATGTACTCACTGTACTTACTGGTTTATATATGTATATATAAATATATATATGTATATGGTTAAAGGAAGCAAGAGAGAAAAATAATGGAATCAAGTAAATGTATTGTGCTACTAACTGTGATGTAGAGACACATATACTTCGCTATACCACAGTCCAAAGGACTGTACAGAGTTTATTTTGTACAGTTGGTACTGCGTGCCCGCGATAATGATAAAACTTCAACAATGACGACGGTAAATCCTTTAGAGGTATATATAACCTACGATCATGCTTTTATGTTAATTAGGATTATAAATTTGATTTTTAATTGAGAAGAAATTATTTTAGCTAGTTATTTCTTCTCAAGAATTAGAAGAATTTATTGGAAAGTTATTTCTTCACAAAAATGAGAAGAAATTATTGGCAAGTTATTTTTTTATAAAAATTATTTCTTCACAAAAATAAGAAGAAATTATTAGCAAATTATTTCTTCTCAAAACTGAAAAAAATTTATAAAAAAGTTATTTCTTCACAAAAATAAAAACTTATTAGAAAGTTTTTTCTGCACGAAAATTATTTTCATGAAGAAATACTTTGATGGAAATTAAAAAAAATATTGTTTTTCTTTTGTTACAATATTATACAATACAATGTCTACAAAAATCGCGTGTCTTCGCTTTTATCTACTGTCTCTTCGATCGTTTAAATGACACAATTTCGTTACTGCAGATAGAATAGCTTCTGGATGCATTTATATACTGCTTTCAATTGTAATCATTTTATTTTTATGCGGTTATATGTTTTTTGTGAATATATATGTATTAATATACCTAAAAAAAGAAAAAAAAATACAATTAGAATCAAGAAAAAAATCAAGTTGAATGAAGAAAATAATTTTGAAAAGCGCTTCAGCAATTTAATTTTAGAATTAAACAAAAAAATTATCAAATTTTTAAATATTCCCAGCAAGAAATTGAAAAGTAGCATTCATAAAAAATACGATTTTATTAAATTGTACAAGTGTTGTGGGTTTGTGAATACCCTCACCTGCTGGAGACTCTTTGTTGAAACACACTTTACGCAACTAATGTAAAATGTCTGTTTGATGCATCTGTTCACGAATGCGAATACCTGCTGACACTGTATATTTTCTATACGGTCACTGCTCCTTCTTCATCATCTGTCGCTTGATATTAAATAATTATTTAGCTTGACTGTCTTTTTTTTCTACCAATAGAATAGACAATTTATAATTATACACACATAAGGACATCCTATCCAGAAGGTATTTTTGATTGATAGTTTAGTAACCTCGGAAATAGTCTACTAGTTTATATTGATTATGAATATCAAAATAGACAGAAAAACTATTTAATTAAGAATTAATGAAGACTGACTTGGGGCCAAATTTTAATAAAATATTATGAATCAAATTTTTCCACAATTTGCCGGATCTCTTGGAACTGGACAAACTTGAACCAAAAAAAAAAAAATAATAATAAAAAAAATTTCAACTGAAAGCCAACAGTTGAAAATATACGTCAATAAATGGTCGTTGCTGTATATGACCTTTATATCTTTAAATAATTCAATTCGAAACTTTTAAAGTGTGACTTTATAACTTTTTCACATCTATAATTTCTTCTATTGGCGACGAGCTTTTTTTTTTTTTTTTGCTGAACTTTTATTATCAAAATTTTAAATCCATCGCATTGTTTTATTTTTATTTTTATTTTTAAATTATCTAATAAAAATTGATTTAATTATTGACTTTTGATTTTCTATAAGAAGAAACGTCAGCAAATTTGGAAGTTCATTAATCGGTTGAATATGGAAAAAATTCATCTGTAAAAAAATTATTTTGATTATTGTAATTATAATTTTTATTATTAAAAATAAGTTAAATATACAACCTTAAAAAATTTATTTCTTCTTCCATTTAGATTGGATTTTTTTCTTCCTTACTGTGCTGTTGTTCAGGTATGTGCTATATATAAGGGTGTAGAACTGATGTAAAAGCTCAGATTATAGCTGCGACTGATAATAATATCAATGATATTGCCGACTAATGTTACTAGTACAAAAATAAAGAAGAAAGAGATAGTATAGGGAGCGACAATAATATTATAGTTAGCCGAAGTTTTTGACTTTTTGATTTTTTTTTAATTTATTAAATTAAGTAAAAGTTATTTTTTAAAAATTGTACTTACAGTTTTTCACAAATTTTACAAATGAAATTTTTTTTTTATTATTTTGTAATAATTTTTTTAATAAAAAAAAATTCTGAAAATTAAAAAAAAAAAATTAATTACAATAAAAAAATGCTTCTGAAAATTTACACTTGTAATTTTTATTAATTTTCATGACATTTAATTTAGCTGTCACCTGACAATTTTTTAATATTTTTTAACAAAAAAATTAGTTCTAAAAAATTACTTTTTTAATTTTATTAAATTTCTACAAGTCCATTTTTTTTGCCACAATTTATTTATTAAATAAAATTAAAAAAACTATCAAGTGACAGCTAAAAATTAAATGTCATTTAATTTTCACATAAAAATAAAAATCTAACAAAGATAAACAAAACAGCAATCGGACATTTTTAAAATGAATAAAAAAATAAACCGCAGCGCCCTCGACGACTGTGTCAGCAACTTAAATTTTTTAATATATAGTATAAATATTATGTACCTGCATTGATGTGTCAGTATAGCGAGGTACTTGTAAAATAAAATAAATCCGTGTGAAAAACGTTTATTTTTGTAAATAAAAAAATAAAATATCTACAATACAATAATAGTACGTCCGAAAAATTAAATACAACAGCTGACAGAATAATTAAGACCTCAAAATTATACATATGTTTAAAGCTCTCTATCTACATGATGTGTCAGATTTGATAATAAAATCAGAAACGTCAAAAATAAACATCATCAGTTTTTCCATTTGTTTTTAATTATTTTAAATGGTTAAATTTATTCCTCGGAAATTTTTACAACGATAATCATCATGAATACTTAGTAAGTACCCGCAGGAATTATCTTTGCTTATTGATTTTTTGTTTTTAGCTTGCCACTTAAAGCGCAATTAAATATTGTAAAATTTTTTTTTTTATCACAAAATTGATCTAAATAATTAATTAATTTAATATTAATAAATTAATTATAATTATAGTGACAACAGAGGAAGAGGATCAGGAGTTTCTGGTAATGCGTTTGACCGCTGGGTCCAGCGATCATCAAACATAGCAGATGATTCTCCAATAACAAAAATGCAGCATCAATATTGGGTGACTAAGCAAGCGTTGTCTCGCAAGCTTGGTAAAAAAGAAGACGAGTGTATTGTTGCATCTGACGCAGAGCTTGACGCAAAACTGGAGCTTTTTCGAAGCATCCAGGAGTCATGCACACATCTTCTGCGAGTTATTGACAAGTATCAAGAAAGATTGTGTATTTTAGCTCAGGAAGAAAATTCCATGGGACGTTTTTTAAAAGACGCTGGAAAACAAGATAAAACTCGAGCTGGTAAAATGATGTCCGCTGTTGGTAAATCTCTGTCTTATTCAGGTCAACAGAGATTGACTTTACACAAGCCATTGGAAAGATTATACGAAGAAGTTGAATCTTTCCGGCATCTGGCTGTTGAGGATACTCTTGAAACTGTTCAGTCTATGGAAAAAGCACGTACTGAATATCGCGCGGCATTATCTTGGATGAAAAATATTTCTCAGGAACTGGACCCCGATACTTCGAAGCAGCTTGAGCGGTTTCGAAAAGTCCAAACACGTGTAAGGCGTGGTAAAGCCATGTTTGATAAGGAAGCGCTTGATTGCTTGCAAAAAGTTGATCTTCTTGCTGCTGCCAGGTGTAATATGTTCAGCCGTGCTCTTGTTTTGTATGAAAGCTCGCTGTTGAATTTTACTGAAAAGTCCGCCCAAGCTTACTCGACTATTGCTAATAGTTTTAAAGGGTACCAGCATTATGATTTTATGGTGATTAAAGAGCTTGCGGAAACTTCATCGAAATTAGCTAAAGAAACTGGCGGAGACAGTGAAAATTTTTCTCACCAAGATAACAATGATAATGATAAAGATAAGCTGTTGTTTTTTGACTCTGACTATCATGACAGTGCTGTTGAGCAAGCTCAGGAAGTAAAGCCTGATAAAACAGAACCAAATAAGCATAATAATGAACAAGATGAAATTTTGTTGGATATTGGTGAGAGTTCTGGTGAAAATAATTCGCTTTTTAAATCCTTACGCTTTACTGCTGCTGATACTGATGTCAAAAATGATGTCAGTGTTTCTGCTGCTGGAGATTTTAATGATTTTAATGATGGGAAGAAAGAATCAGGCGAAGATAAAGAACTTGAAGAATTTTTTGGTAGCATGGCTAGTTATAAGTCTGGATTTAATAATGAAAAACAAGTCAGCGAATTGGAGAAAAGTCTCGCTGAATTAGACTTGGCTATGGATTCATTCAATGAGGAGAATATTCATTTTGATTTTGATAATGCGGCTTCATTGCCATCGTCATCTTCGGAAATTTCTAAAGACAAAAATCAAGAATCTGTACAATCTTTGACTTCAGAAAATATTGCTTTGCTCGATGATATTCTTAATGGTGGATCTAAAGCCAATGTTGGATGGGATGAACTTATCAATGATACATTTTTACCACCGGGAATTTTAAAACAAAGTCTTGGTGATGCTGCTATGGGGAAGAAATTATGTAAAGCGAAAATTGATGACAAGGTATGTCTGATGATTGTTTTTTTTTTTTTTTCTTAATATATAAATGTTGTATGATTTTGTATTTTGTATTTTTAAGAAAAAGAAAGGAAACCAAAAGGGCAATTCATGGTTAGATTTATTTGCTGAATTGGATCCATTGGCGAATAATTCTATCGAAAGTTTACCAGGTTCTCTTGATAAAAATGCGCCACCAGTGTAATTTTCTTCTTCTTCTGGAAATCGAAGGAAAGAAAAGGCAAATGAATCATATTTATATTTTAATCATTCCAATAGTATAATGACAATTACCAATGATTTTTACCAAAGATTTAATAATAATAATAATAAGCATTTAAAGAAAAAATAAAATTATATACTTCTATATAATATAAATAAACTTTATGTTGTGAATTGATAATTGAATATTCACTTTTTAAGTTTAAACTCTCAACCATATGAAAAAAAAAAAAATTTTTTTTTAAGCCAAGAAAATTTTAAGGAAGACAAAAATTATTTTGGAGCAAGAAGAAATTTTCTTGGATCAAGAAAATTTACACTCCAGTCAAGAATTTTTTTTTTTTTTTCAGTGTATACATAAGAAAGGAAAAATAATCACTTAATTCTTGTGTCACTGCATTAATTTATACATCAAAATTCAGTACTGTTCAAGCATTCCAATTTATTCATTTTTTTCACGTCAAATTACCATATTTCAATAATAAAAATTTACTATACAATATTACAATAAAAATATACCAAATGGCGGTGCAATATTAGTAATAACTAATCGCAGCAAGTATAATTATACATTATTTGTTCTTATGCAATTTTTCAATTTTTATATTATCTTAATAAATTTTTTTTTTTATTAATTCAGCTACTTATAAACAATAAATTAATAGACTAGGAACATCTAAATTCTTATTATTTGATTACTGAATAATTTTATAATTAATTGCTTAATTTTTTTTCTTTTTTTTTTTTTTTTTTTTTTTTAACTTATTACTTCATTCACAGGGGAAAAAATTCTAGTCTTTAGTTTGTAAAATAACGCATTGGCGGGATCACAGAGTTATTAAAGATAAAATCAAAAATATTTTTTCTAAATAATAATAGAAAATAAAAATATTCTAGGCAAGGATTTCTAAATTTTATTTCGATAGCTCATGGATCGAAAAATTGCGCCATTGCAGTTTTTACTCTGTAACAAAATTAATTTTTATTTTAATTTATTAATTAACTCTTGAAATTTAAATATGTGAATAAAAAAAAAATTATTTCTAAAAAATTACCACAGAAATAATTTTTTTTTTTTTTACTTACAAATTCAACAATCAAATACATACTTTTCCAACAATTGAGAATCTTTGGTGCAACGTAATTGCTGTAAAATTTGATAAAGTCCCAATTCACGTAAACGTGCTTGACGTTGAGCAGCACCAGGTTCTTCTCTCCAAACTAAATTACACACGCAAAATATAGCCGCTACTTTGAGTTTAACATTGCTATGCATCTAAAAAAAAAACAAGATTATTTTTTAATTATCAATATTTTTAAAAATATAAGCTCATTCTGATGTTACACTCATCGAGAGCTTTCATTTGAGTACCCACATGCATTTTGATATATTTTTCATATATACATATATATAATATATATAAATATATGAAAAATTGATGTGGGTACTCAAATGAAAGCTCTCGATGAGTGTAATGCCGGAATGAGCTTATATCTTTAAAAATGTCAATAGTTCACAAGATACAAGGTCATTTTTTAATAATCTAGAGATTCAGTACACACCATATAGTCCATAAGTTTTTTGAGTACATCTTCATTGGCCATAATGTGCTCTCTAGCACGATCGCCATCAGCAACATTAGCAAGAATACAAAGCGCCTGTTCTTTGACATCCACCGAATGATCAGGATCTTCAAGAACAAGTATTACCGCTTGCATCACATGAGCTGCATGTTCATCCATGATCCGATCAATATGTGCTTTAGTAGAAAGTAAATTCCTCAGTAAACCCAGTGTTTTCATAAGAACAGCAGGCTCTGGATCAGCGAGCAGTCTAAATATTTGATCAGTACCCAGACACGATAAAATTTGTGACTTGACACGTTGTTCCGCTTGAAAAGCAACATTCATAAGTGCCCAGATTCCATTGAGTCTAAGCGCCGGATCAGGTCTTTTAGTTAATGAACACAAGAGTTCAACACCACCGGACTCAAGAATCGGTTCTTTACTCGGACTAAATTCTAACAATAAATTGCACAAAGTACTTGAAGCAACAGTCAATAAATCATCTTCACCATCAGCTCCAGCTGCTGCGGCACTTACTCCACCAGTAATTCCACTAGCAGCTACCGCACTAGTAATTCCTCCAACAACCAAAGACCCACTGACGCCCTTATCAGCACCATGAAGCAGTTGCATGAGCGGCCGCCAGACAGCGTGGTCCTGAAAGGTCGTCCTGAGCTGCTGAACGCTCCTAGACAACGAATGAAGACACCTAACAGCCGCAAGACGTACTCTAGGACCGCCCGGGTCCTGGAGTCCAGAAACAATAAACTCCATAAGATTTTCCGTTTCGATGATCCTCTTACGGATGTCCTCGTCGTTGGCACCCAGCGAAGCGAATGCTCTAAACGCAGCTTGCCGCATGTCTTGGCACAGTGCTGCGTCTTGGACTTGAGGATGCGGCCTCAGCAGCTCAGCAAGAGTCGGGATAAGATGATTGCTTATCGACGCAAGGCGTTGCAACTCAGTATCAACCTCCGTTAAATACGCCAGAGTTTCAGCAGCAGCAACGCGCTCACGTGGTGATCTGTCCCGATGGCAAAGCCTGACTAAACAAGGCAGCGCGCGATAAACAACACGTGGATCCGTCGCAGACAGAGCTCCAGCGCGGTGCATATACGCGACACACCTCGCGGCCTCCAGTTGGATCAGTGAACTCCTCTCCCGTCCAATAAGCTGACCAAGAAGCGCTGGCAGCTGTTTATTCTGGACAGCCGCTCCGTCTTCGACTTCTTTTTTACAACCTGTTGACGTACTGGCGACTACTGTGGAGACCAAGTGATTTTGATAGCACATGTTAGCCAAGCAAGCCAGCGCTGGAAGCTGAACATCCGCCAGCGGAGAATCCAGCTGCGCTGCTAGTGTCTCAATAGCTCCGCCTTTCATCAAAGCATTTTGCTCATCAGCTGTCTTGCACGCGGTTGTCAATATTGTTGCAACGCACACTTGACAGGTCACTGATCTAGAAGCCAAAGACAGCAACCGTGACACAAGCGCTGGATCTTGGTACAAAGATTGCACCGGGGCGTTCGGGTGCTGGAAGACTGTTCTTAAGCATCGAAGACACGCCTCTATCAGCAGGTCCGATAATTTAACTTTTACATTTTCTTGATGGCTGTTTAACGAGTCAGTTATGACAACATCACCGCCTTCTCCGACTGGAGTCGACAGAAGCACTTGGAGAATCAATGGCACTACTCCGAGGTCTATCAATGCTAACACATGCTGATCTGTACCTTTAGCAAGAGATCCAAGAGTTACAACTGCTTCCAGGCGAATTCTTTCTCCTGCTGTTACTTCTGTTGATGATATTGTTGACAAGCTTGTCGTTGTTGTTGTTGTTGACAGGGACCTTGTTTGTCCCTGATTGTAATCATTTAAAAGTTGTAAAAGACGTGGTACCACACCCTGAGCTATCACTGAACCCTTTTGCCGGTTACTGCCAATTACTGAATTTTTTAGACATCTAAAAATTATTTAACAATTATTATAAATTTTTTTTTTTGGAGTTTTTATTATTTTTTTGGTAATTTACTTACATTAATGCATCTAAACATTTTTGAGGATCTGGCGAATACAACTCGTCAATGTAACTTCGGGAACTTTCAATGTCCTGTTAAATAATCATAAATTAAAATTAAATTATTTTAATAACATGTTTTATTAATTATTAACTATTAACTAATTTATTTATAATAATAATAATAATAATAATAATAACAACAGTAAGTTAACTTTTATTTATTTCACTTTACATACCATAAACGGCTGCATCACCGAGACCATAACTAACACTTGATTTTATTTAATTTCACATATAAATTTTTAATATTTCACTAAATTATTTTTATGGAGTTTTATTTAATATTTTATAAATTTACCACGAGGAGTCCGTCAAAACGTTTTTGTTGGTTATTACGTGAGAGTGTAAAACGTTTGCTTCTGCTCTGATGACTATATATTTGATGTGTGTAATATATGTGGTGATACATATACATATGTGTGTATTTATAAATGTATTAATGTGTGCAATGTAAGATGCGAATTTATTCACACAAAGCAACCTGTAAGTGTAGCATACAGTGTCTATCTAGTGCCACGCACATATGCAGATTCAATTGTGTGTACGTATTGTCTTTCATTTGTGTGTTTGTAATGGTAGTGTTCATTTTAACTAACAGCTGGTAAAGTGTTTATCTACTTTAATTCTATTTTACAAAAAAAATACAGTCTATTTCACTTTTCAGTGAGTGCCGCTATTACTAACCTCAATTTTTTGTTAGAATAAAAATATTTTATTCTTGCAATAATTATTGAATAAAAATTGATTTATACAGACAGTGAAATTGCAATATTTAAAATTTTTTTTTGAGTAAAACAGATAATGGCGTTAATTCAAGGAATAAAAATTAATTGTTTTATCCTACGTACTGGAGCAGGTAAGGATTTTTAATAATGTCATTAAATTTAGCAGAAACTTGATTATTTTTTAATTTTATTTAACAAAAAAATTTTTCTTGAAAAATTATTTATAAAAAATTGGATTTTTAATTTTTTTTAATTTCTACATGTCAATTTTTTTTTTGCTATCATTTATTTGTTAAAAAAATTCTTAAAATTATTAAATATCTGCTAAATTAATTTTCATTTTTTAATATTAACAATACTAAAGTTAGCCGACGTTTCTAATTTTTTTATTTTTTTTTTTATTTATTAAATTATAACAAAAAAACATTTTTAAAAAATTGCATGTGTAATTTTTAAAATTTTTTCATTTAATTTTTTTTTTAATAATTTTTCAATAAAATAAATTATTAAAATCTTTAAATGTCGGCTAACTTAATTTTCATTTAATATTATCATATAATAACAAAATAATAATAAAATATTTTTTTTTTTATAGGTAGCAATTTAAGTAATATTTATAACAAATTTCATGTATCTTCAATACAACAATTAGATCAAAGGTGGCGTAAAAAGTAAGTCAATAATGAAATTAAAGTTAGCAGTCTACTAAATAAATTTTCACAATAAAATATGTTATTATTTAAAAACTCTTTTTTTTTTTACTTCAAATTTTAGAAATAGAGTTACAAAAAATCCTAATGCTTTTGGACCTCTCACAAATCTGCCGGATTACTCATTTGCAGATGGAAGACCTGTTCCATTTGGTGTCAGACAGATGACACGAATTAATAAGCAGAGAGAATATTTTGTAAGATTATTTATTATTAATTATGGTAAAAATAGCAGACTGATTTTTTGAAGTTTCTAAATAAATTTATTCACTGTCAACATCTGAAGATATTTTAAAAATAATTTTCATATTTTAATAGTTTAGTTTGCTATTTTTCATCACACAATTATTATTGCTATCTTTCTCATCAAATATAAACGATTTTTTCAGACAAAAATTAAAAAATTAGCCAGTGAAGTTGATTATGCAGTTGAAAGATACAACCGAATCCAAAATGAAATAGCGGAGAAGAAGAAAAGTATAATCGATAGCAAATTAAAACCAAAGGGACAACAACTTTTAGAAGCTGTATAAAACTATTTTTCCATGTTTATTTTATTTTTCATTTTATATACTAGTAAGTAAAAATAATAAAATAACATGAAAATAATTCATAGTGACTGCAAGGTTTAATTATTTAATTATTTCCAATTTAGTTTATCGTCGAGGTGTGAAAATAAGTTTATGTTCCTTTGGAACGAGAGTTATTCCGCAGTGGCCATCTAAATCAACAGGTTCATTATTAGAAATAGAAATCTTAAATTCTCTAATAATTTTACCGATAAAAATAAACATAATCATCCTGGCAAGTTCATCTCCAACACACATTCGTTTACCAGTTTGAAAAGGAATAAATGCAGGAGGTTTACTTAAAGATCCATCCGGTGAAATAAATCTTTCAGGGATGAATTCTTCTGGATTTTCCCAGTAAATAGGATTCATATGCACTGCCCATTGCAGCGGAACAATCATTGCCCCTTGTGGTATATCATAGTCTCCAATTTTTGTATCTTTAATCGCTCCATGTGGAATACCTACAGGAACAACTGATCTGAGTCTCTGAACTTCGCAAATAGCAGCTTGTAAAAATATCAATGAGTTACTATTTTCCAAAGATATTTCTTCTTTATCGTCCAAAACTGTTCTCATTTCTTCATAGATTTTTTCCTAAAACAAACATTTAAAAAAATTCAAAAAATATTTATTAAAAATTATTCTCAGCTATTAAAAAAAAAAAAAATTAACCTGCTGTTCTGGTGAAATTGCCATGTAAAGTAAAAACCAGCGTATTGTAGTTAAAGTAGTGTCTGTACCAGCACCAAAAAGGTCAGCTAATAAATGATAATATTGTTGTTCCGTAAATGAACCCACACTATTATTATTCTGTCTTCTGGTCATCTCATCGTAAAAAGCCGCGATAAAATTATCACTGTTGTAATCCTCGGTATTGGAAATTTTTATTTTATATTGATCGATCAATTTCTGGTAATATTTGTGTGTTTCCAATTTACCGTCAACAAGTGACTTCATGATTTGTTTATAATGCGGCAAATATCTTAAAAAAGGTAAGAAATTCAATGGCCCCGCAACTCCGATGTGTTTCACTCCTTCTTCTTGTAAATCACGTAACCACTTCCAGATTTCATCGTCCTCGTTGTATACCGTTCCAAATACTAAATTATTCATAACATTGCCAATACAGTGATGTAAAATTGATAATGGATCAAATCCGTTTTTATTATTCACCGATGCGTCTTTTAATTTCTAAAATATTAAATTAAAATTTTGTCATAAATACTGAAGTTAACTGACATGATTTTTAGAATTTATTTCAATAAATAAATTTTCATAAAAAAATTTTTTTTATCAATTAAATTTTACAATTACCTGTATAGCTTCATTTGAAAATTTTTTAATATTATTTTCCATAATATCTTTTTTTAAACTGTGTTTAACCGCTCCGAAGTTTTTTAAAGTTGCTGATACAAATTTTCTCTGCTCTTTCCAAAGTTCGCCTTCAGCACAAATTATTCCTGTTAGAGTGAAAGATGATATATTAGAGATTTTACAATAATAATAATAACACGACTTACCGTAACCATTCATAATGCCGTGAGTTAAATAAAGAGGTGCTCTTCCAGAAAATTCATCCTTCGCTAAAGTTGTACGTATTAATTTCGGGTCTGATAAAACAACAGTGTACACTGACCCCATTCTCATACCAAAAATCGGTCCATATATTTCAGATAATTTTGTCAAACTTTTATAAGGCACTTTTGCGTCAATATTTAATAGAGAGCCAATTATTGGAAGTCCTCTTGGACCCGGCGGGTAATTTTTTTTTTCATACTTTTTTAATATTAAAAGTATTGAAATTAATAACAAAATAATCATTATTAAATATATAAACAACATGATTATATTTTTAAAAATTGTTCAAATTAAAAAAAAAAAAAAAAACTTTTAGTTAAAAACGGTCGGACTGACACTGAGATAAAAAAACACAATAAGATGACTTAAATAAACTGATACAAATCAGTAGCGTTCAGAAAAATTCCTGCATAAGTAATGTTAGTGGATACTGGACACGTTACGTTTAGTCCAGACTTTTAGAACTCTTATATACTCTGTATCTCAGTCTATAACAATAATGAAATTTGAAAAGCAAAAAAATACGCACACTTTTACAAACCACACTGACCTCTTGTGGCTCTTTTCGAGGTTCTATCTGTGATTAATAATTTTTTTATTTCTTCTGAAAAAAAAAAAAAAAAAAAAAAAAAAAAAACTTATTAACAATTTATATATATTTATTATAAAAATACATAGTTGATTTTTTTCTATCAAATTGATAGAATGAGTAGTTAACGAATCTTAAAATATTGTCTTTATATTTATCAACTATAAATCAACGCTAATTGCCATTAAGTACTTTTTAATATTTTTAGAGCTTATAAAAATAATATTTTTAGATGAAGATAATAATTACTTTTTTATTTTTTAAAAATACTTTGTTTTACGTTCATTGAAAATAGACGAAATATTTAGAAGTAATTTTTAAAATAATAAAAAAAATTCAAAACTGAATTTTTGATTGTAAAATATTTTGAATTTATGGTACGATAGGTTTTTCACCTACTCCACCTGCATACTCATAGACAGCTAAAGCTACTTGAGCGGTTAATTTGTCTACATCCATTTGATTTTGACACTCTGTGTATACTCTTATTACGTCTTCTGTTCCAGAAGGTCTAAATAAATAATTTTTATTAGTGATAAAATAAAAAAAAAAATTCATTAAATTAATAAAATAACATACCTGACAAATGATCGACCTTTCGGGTATTGAGATACCAGTTCATTAATTTTATCTTGTAAACCCATTGGAGAAGTACATTGTCTTTCTGCATCGGTAGTTTTAATAATATTTCTATCTAAAACTTTAACTTTTAATTGCTTGTTTGGAAAATCCGAGTAACATTGCTTCCAAGTAACAATATCCCAATCTTTAGCGTATAAAATTGTTTCAACCAGCAACATATCGCTCAGAGCATCTCCGACTGCCTGATTAATTATATCAATGAAATTTGACAATTCAGTCATAGCACTGCGTTGTTGACTTGAGATGCTGTAATTAATTATAAATTATAATTAATAATTACTTGAACCTTTTATTCATTTTTAATATATATTGTAAAATAGACTACTCTTACTTTTTATCTGAAACAAATTCCCGAATCATTTTAACAATTTCATCCTTTATAATTGCAGTACCGTGTCCATTAGCTTCAAAATATACTCCAATGTCAAACTGTTGAGCTCGATGATGAAGATATTTAACACCAGTCTCTGTAAAAGCGACTGGAACTTTCTGTTAAAAAAAAAAAATATATATAAAAATTAAATTTATTGATTTTATTGAGTGAGTTATAAAATAATATGGTTATTATTTACAAGCGGGGTCCACCCTATTTTAAGCTGTTGGGTTTGTTTAAATAAATAAATAAATAAAATTGTGATGATCGACTTTTTTTTTTTTTTATTGCTCATTTTTTATGTATTAAAAAAAAAAAAATATATATATATATATATATATATATCGAAATTCTCATAAAAAAAATTCGTTCAAAAAAATAAAAATTAAAATAGTGAACCCCACTTGTAAATAATTACCAATAATATATATTTAATACCAAAGTTTCGGTGACATAATTAGTAGATGCTCCGTTGGCATATGCTGTTTGGACTAAGCCCAGTTTAATAGACAAACCACTTGCTTCAATGAGTTCTTTGAGATAACTTACAATCAAAATGGCTATTTTATCTCCATCGAGTAAATTAAATTCATTATTTTCATCTACATAATAATAAACCAGTCTATCAGCGTCTCCGTCAATACTTGCACATTTTAAATATGGTTTAGAAGGATTATTAAGAGGTGGAGCTTGATGAATCTTCACAAAATCTGCTCCACACTGTAATCAGTAATTAAATCCTTAGAATTCATAAAAACCCAGAAAAAAAAAATTAATACCTTGTAATTAAGTTTTCCATTTCCATCATTGAAAACATTAATTGTTAAAAAATTAGCCAATTGTTCTTTAAATTTTTTAGCAGCAAAAGCACCTACACCATTGGCTGCATCTACATAAACTTCATTTTTATAATTTATTTTTTCAACGATTTTACTCTCAACAGTCTGACTTTTCTTGAATGCGCTGCTCAGCTTATTAAAATATCCTTCTATTGTTGGCACACCGTACAGCTCTTTAGTATTTATACAAGCAACTAAATAATGTAACTGAGGTGTTGTAATTACTCCAAAATCTTTAACTACTGCCTTCATAAATTCAATCGGCTTGACAGCTGCTTGCGACAATGATACTCCACTTTCTCTGGTATCTCTGCCTATCACTATCAATGCAGGAGCATTTTCATCAATATTTTTCTCTCTTATAATTTCTTTTATTTTTTTAATTAATTCTGAGTCTGGAACTTTTGCAAATTCTGTTGCAATTTTCTCCCAATCAGCTTCTAACATCTCTCCAGCTGGATCAACTATTTTAATCCCATTGTCAGGTTCTTCATTGTGACTAGCTGTTATCATTAATCCGATTGCTGCACCATTAAAAAATTTTGATCGTAAAACTGAGAGTATTCCCATTCTATAAACTATATGCGGCATTGATTCAGCTCTGAAAAATTTTTTAATATTAATTTTACTTTAAAAAATATTTTTTAATTTTTTTTATTAATTTTACCTCATTCGAAATCCTGCTGTACCATATTGAATATTTTTCAAATTATTATTTGGATAGTCAGCGCGTGAAATCTGATCAATTGCCGCATAATCCATAATCTGTCAAAAAAAAATTTATTTTATTATTTACAAAAAAAAAAAATAAAAATTATAAATTAAACAATACATACTTTGTTTTTTTTTTTTTTTTTTTTTTTTTTTGAGATAAAAAATAATAAAATTCCGTTAGGAATGTAAAAGTGAACGGTGTTGTTATTTATCTCACAAGCAGCCAGATAGAGATCATGTCAACAAGTAGTAACAGTTTCACGTACTATACCTTATTGTTAAAAATGATACTGAAGTTAGCTGTCAGTTGTTAATTATAAAAATTTTTAATGACAATTAATTTAACAGCTATTTATTAATTTTTAGAATTTTTTAACAGATAAATTATGGCAAAAATAAATGAGAAAAAAAAATAAACCATGTCATAAAATATATCTATAAAAATAAATACAACACTGAAGTTGACTGACGTTAAAAATTTTTTTTAGAATTTTATAACAATTAAATTATTATAAAAAAAATTTAACTTACGGAAATTAATAAAAATTATTAGTGAAAATTTTTAGAAGCATTTTTTTATTGTAATTAATTTGTTAAAAAAATTTTTAAAATTGACAGCTGACCGCTAACTTCAGTATTATAAATAAATGTACCATATTATACACATTTATAGTATGATACTGAAGTTAGCTGACAGCTGTCACTTTTAAAAATTCTTATAACAAATCAATAACAATAAAAAAAATGGTTCTAAAAATTTTCACTTGTAATTTTTATTAATTTCCACGTGTTAAATTTTTTTACAATAATTTAATTGTTATAAAATTCTAAAAAAATTTTTTTAGTGTTTGTTAACTTCAGTGTTATTTTATTGTCCCAATTCCAACAATACCAACATCAGATATACTGTGTGATTGTGATACTTGTTTTGTCATATATGTATATATATATAAAACATTAAAAAATGGTTGATGGTGATGTGTACTTGTGAAAACTACTTATTTTTTTCCATTCATATTATAATTGTTATAGACAATAAAAATATCCAGTGAAAAATAATTAGATAAATATTTGTTTAAAAAACAGAAAGAAAAAGAATACATTGAAAAAATTCAGAATCCTGAATGTAAATATCCACTTATGAAAAGATAATATTGTGTGTCTCAAAAACAAATAAAATAAAAAAAGTGCAAATGTGAAAATGACATCAGTAGATTCAGGTGTCGAAACTGGAAATGATTCCAATGATTCCAGTGCCCAGACTGAAAACAATCAATCTAATAATCAGAACTTTAATGACGTTCCTAAAATAATGACCAGTGTCAACACTGGCAACCCGGACCTGGACAACCAGTTTGTTTTGACACAAAATCACAAACACCGATTTGAATCAATCTCCCTGGATGTTGATCTACAGTCTACACCGACTACGACATTTGTCTGTCAGTCGGGTAATTCACATCCCTTAGTGTCACGGAATTTTGTATCACCGGGAATTAATTCATCCGAGTCTTTAGTAAGCTCTCAGTCAAACGCACCTTCTCTTGAGGTACTTTTTTTTAATTAATTCTTTTTTTTTATAAATTTTATTTATAATTAATACAATTTTTTATTTTATTAAAGTTCTAAATTTTTTTATTTTTTTTAATAGTTAAATTAGAACAAAAAAATATTTTTAAAAAATTGCACTTGCAGTTCTTGAAGTTTTTTATACGTGCAAATTTTTTTTTTATTTTTTTGTAATAATTTTTTCAGTAAAAAAAAATTCTAAAAATTTTTAGACGTCGGCTAACTTTATTTTCATCAATTCTTTTTTTTTATTTTCAGAAATTACAATTTAGAATACCACCGGATTTTATGATAACTCCAAAATCTTTACGAAAAGGTAAAATTAATAAGTTACATAATTAAAAATTATTTTTGCTGTCAAAAAATAATTAATGACTTCTAAAAAATTTTTTAATATCAATATGCATCGTAATAAAAATAAAACTCTAATTAATATTAATTTTTAAACAGATGAGTTGAACACGAACGATGGTTATCCTCCGTATCAAGATATTAAGAGGAAATATAAATATAAAAAAGCCGGTCTATTTTGGACGCAAAAGCCTAGGCAATTAAATAGCATTTATGGTGCATCATCAGGGAGGAAAATGCGATTTGCAGCAGCTACCAATAACACTGAACTACTTACGAGATTACTTGAAAAAGGTGTGTCACCGAATAATCATGATGATCAGGGCCGATCTCCACTCCATTTAGCATCTTGCAGGTATAATATTAATAATAATAAAATTAATAATGTATTTAGAATAAAAATATTTAAAATAAAAATTTTTTAGAGGGTTTACGGAAATTGTTAAACTCCTGCTTGACTATGGAGCTGATCCCAACCAGACTGACTGCATAGGCAACACACCGTTGCATTTGGCTGCTGTTACAAGCAAAATATCCGTAGTGACGCTGTTATTAAAAGCAGGAACCGATGTCTTATCCTCTGATCGTCATGGATATAATCCCCTGCAATTGGCGCAGACAAAACTCAGAATGTTGCAGAATTGTCAAGGTTCAGACATGAACAAAGTTAAAGATCAAGTTCACAAAATAGTGGGCATGCTTTTGGCATACTTACAAAAACAAAAAGACGCTTGTGAACAAATCGAAGCTCTTAGTTCTTTTTGCTCAAGAATAACTCTTTCTAATACATCTGATCAAGTTCAAGATGACTTAAAAGATTTACTCGCAAGTATAGACTCACTAAGTTTAAAAAATTAATATAAATATTCATTGTTTTTTTTTTTTTTTTTTTTATAATATATTATAATTTATATTATTTACTCGTTTGAGAATTTTTTATTTTTTTTTCTTATACATTATTTATAATTGCTTACCAAAGCTCATATTGACAGTTACGGAGAAAATTTCTTGATTTATATTTATAATTTTTTTTCTTGAATTATAATTTATAACTATAAACAAAAATATAAGCAAACCTGTAATTTATTTATTATATACTGTATTTATAACAAGAAAGTACTTGTTATGTGTATACATAATATTTTTTTAAGTACTTACTTGAAATAATTTTTTTTTTTTCGGTAATTATTTACAAGTGGGCTCAAAACTATTTTTGGCCATATCAAGGTGAAAAATTAACATATTTGTGGTGAAAAAAATTTTAGATAGTAATTAGAAAAATCCAGATTATACTGTGTGATATCTGGATTATACTCATTGTAATCTGGATTATACTAGCTACTATCTGAAATTTTTTTTCACTCAGTATAATATGGGACGATATTTAGAGAGGATCTTATTCTTTCCGTGCACTTGTAAATATTTACCTTTTTTTCTTACTAAAATGATTAATCTCAAATATTAATATTAAATTTTTTACTCAACATAACAATGAATTAGCAATAATAATACTAAATTTATATTTAATATATTATCGTCATTGTCAAAATAGACACTAGTTGTGATGTTTTTTTTTTTTTTTTTTTTTATTTAAAACTCGTTCTTCTTTTTAATACATAAAGTTTACCTTGTAGTTTTGAAATAACTAAAACTTGTAAATATGTGATATGTAATTATTTTACATTGTACGTAAAAAAATTGAAAAAGTAAGTAGATTTCATAATATAGATATTGTGATAGAAAAATGAAAAAAAAAATAACTTAAAAATTTTTTTAACAATAATAAATACAATAATAATTACAACAACATTATTTGTTTATTCTTGATAAGTCAATGATATAAAAATGATAGAGTAAAGATAAATAAAAATAATAATAATAATGTGATATTTTATTAATAAAATTGTTTTACAGTAATTAGGACGGAGAAGCATAACACTAATACTTCAAGTTTTGATAATTAATAATAATCATTGTCAATAGTTGATTTTTTAAAATTTTCTTAATTATTTTTATTTAATTGATAATAATTCTTAAATTATGAATAAAAATTTTCGGATAAATTCAGTAACTTAAAATTAGTTTTTCTGAACAAAAATATATTTTTTACTTGAGCTAAAATTTATATACTAATAAATAAAAAACTAGACATTCAATACTTTAATACATATTTTTTTGCATCAACAATTGGTTTGCTCTATTATTCTATCTACAAAGTTAATAATATTAATAAGATGATTATCAACTCGATGATTAAAGTACAATATCATAGGGCACAGCGTGTCCCACCAAATGGGATAACGCGCTGCCAAATCATGAGGTGAAAGTACAATATTTACAAACATAAATTTTATTGGTTAAAGATATTAACTTGTTAAAAAAATTAAAATTGATACCATATTTTTTTTTTTTTTTTTTTTTATCAATGTGACATTGATAAATTATTATTATCTCAATTACTACTAACAATAATAATAAATTTCTTTTGAATTTAATATTCTTTAAAATAAGATCTAAATATTCATTGGAATATTTTTTAGGAAATGCCATAAATATGTAAGTTTAGAGAAACTAAGGTTTTTTTCAAGGTTCTCGTCAAGGACTCATGACTGTCGCCATAGATGAAAAGACCTCGGCTTGTAGCGGGCCATAATCAACTTTTTCTCCATCAACAGTCATATTACCAGTCATACTTGTCAAAAAAAAAAAAATTAACAATTTTAATTAAAAAAAAAAAAAAAAAATTATTATTACCTGAAGAAGATTAGTTCTCGTTATACCAGCTTTAATAATTAAAAGCCAAATAATTCCATCATCAAGTTTAGCTCTCGGAGCAATAAATCCATCTTCACCAATGTGTGATTGATAACTTGCATGAACAGCTACAAATTCTCCTGAATAAAAATATTTTTTTTACAATAAATATTTATAAAATAATTACTTATACCCGTACCTTTTATTTGTGTCCACCCGCTGGGAAGTTGTGCCGTCAAAGCGGGAAGATTTGATGATGGTCCGTATACACATCTATTATTTACAGTATTCTCCTCGCCATCTTAAAAAATAATTTATATTAAAATTTAAAAATCACAATATTAAATTATTATTATCGTTATTAATTCTGTGCAATATGATATAAGACTAAAAATTTTTTTTAATAAAAAATATACCTGGTGTTAAACTACTACTGTCTTCCATACTATGATAACTAGAAGCAGAACCAGTACTGTAATAAGTTGATTTTCTAGAAGTCGCTGAATAAAAACTATCCAATCTAGTTCGGGTTTGAACTTCAGTTTCAAGCGATAAATTTTCACCAACTATTTCATTATTATCATCGTCTAAATACATGTCACCTAAATCGCTTGTTACGGAGTCAAGGACATCATGGTAACTTTTTGATTCTTTAACCCCATCACAATAACTGCTAATTAAAATAAATTTAAATTAATACGTATTACAATAATGATTATTATTACGGAATATTAAATAATATACTCAACCGATCAAGGTCGTCGCCGTAACTTTTTGAATGAGTTATAATGTCATGATTATTTTTAATAATCCCAGTGCCATTATTGTCATTGTAAGATTTACTCTCATATAAATAGGTTCCATTTGATTTGTTATCATTTGTACTCGGTATTTGTACCTTGTTATCACAAGGTAAATATGAGACGGTTCCTTTATAAACACGAAGACCTATAAGCCTGGCTATACTCCAAATAGTAAAACGTTGCCCACCAATGGCTCTGAGCCTCTCACTCTCGATGTCAATGTCCGCGATCAAGCCCCAGCCTACTGATAGAAATGAATAAAGAATCTGGCTTCTTGTTTCAATTCGTACTAAATCAATTGGACTGTACTTATTTTTAACCACTGATAATGCACTAATAAGAAATGGATTTGAATCGTAAGGTTCTCTGTAATAAAATAAATAATTTATTAAATTTTTATTAAATTAAATAATTTATAAAATATAATTCTACTTACTGTTTAGCGTATGCTATTGATTTTGCTAAACCGTTACCAGATCCACACGGAATTATTCCAAGAGGAAGCTCTTCTAACGCACGTTTCCAATCTGGTCTTTCTAAAAGACCATTTATTACTTCAAAAACAACTCCGTCACCTCCTACACATAATATTCCGCTCCATTGATAAATATTTCTTGTTCTTATAAAATCTCTCGCATAATTTTGACATTTAGTTACGTGAACTTCATAAAGTTTTTCTGCTTCAGATAATATTGGATGAACTCGCCTTTGAAATATTTCACGACTCCGCCCAGGTCCGGACTTTGGATTTAACAAAACTAAAAGTTTTTTTTCTTCGCTCGAACATGCTGAAAAAAAAAAACAAAATTGTTATTATTAAATTATTTTTAAAAAAGATTTAAAATTCAATATTTTAACAATAATAATAATAATAATAATAACAATAATTTTATTATTATTATTATTATTTATATCAAATATCGATTAAGAAGAAGAATTTTAAATTATAATATTGGCAATTATTTTTTTAATGGATTTAGATTGGACATCAGCCGTATAATAATAATAAATAATTTGCAGATTTAATATGCGATAGATCGGATGTAATATTTAATACCCTGAGAAGATATTTGTTGTCTTAAGTATATAATTTAAATCTAATCAATAACTTTCACCAAGAAGACTATTCATTAATAATAATAAAAATTGAACCTGGAAAAAAAATCAATTAATATCTAGATAAATTCTTCTATCTCGTGCGTATAATTGTTGTTTATGTATATGTATATACGTTAATTTGTTATTAGCAATTTGGTAGTGAATCATTTCCGGAACTATAAGAATAATAGAATAAAAATAGTGAAACATGATTGAAAGCATGAATACGGAAAGTACATTATAAATAATGGAAGGTAAAAAAACTAGGCGTTTGTTGAGTAGTTAAATTAGCAGCAACAGCAACTCAACCAAAGAAGTAACGTAATATTGCGGAAAGGAGAACTTAAAGTGAAAACAATTCAATTTATAGCAACTAGCTAGGTACTATATGTAATTACTTAATTTTAATTATTATTATTCGATGGTTTGGCACTCATTCAATATTTTTACAAAGAGATTATATACTTGTATATAATCCATATATAAAATTGCACTTGAAGGTGTACTGATTGTAAATAACGACAATGAACTCTTATCAAATAAATACCTTGAGTAACTTTCTCTTTAAAAATAAATGACAAAAATTTAACAAATTTAAATTAAATAAAAAATAAAATTTAGATAAGAATTAAGATTTAATTTTTGGCTTGCCACATAATACCTGATAATTAACTAAATGCTTACAGAAATAATTAAAATACCGATAGTTGTCCATTAAAAGTAATTTAACCTTGCGGTATTAAATTTAATAATTCCCTTCAGTCCATGTTAATATATTTAGTGAATGAGCTTCATAGACGACCTTGATGATGCAACATAAATATTCTTGTTAAAAAAAATTTCGACCTTTCGAACTCTGTACGTCACAACAAATATTTACCGTCGTTGTACAAAAAATATATTTTGTTTATTTATGGTCAGTTATCATCTTGTGAAACTATTCATCTTTAAACCTTTTTTTATTTTTATAATTATTTTTATTTTAATAGATAAGAATGCATAAAAAAGAACATAAATTATATACAAATCATTTGCAATATTGTATAAAAAAAAAAAGAAAAAAAAACAACTTGGAAAAATTATCCAAGATCAAATTAGTTTTTTTTTTTTTTTTTTTGATTAATTATTATTATTCATCATTATGTAGAGCACATGATATGTATTATAATCTACGTCATAACTAAACAGTTTTCAATTAATTATTTTCCTGGCCTGGTTCTCTCCTGGTAAGTTTTGGTGCAGTAGCAGCAACTAGCCGCAACCATATAGAATATAATCGATATAAAAAGACGGCTACCAATTACAACTCCTTTTATTATTAATTTATCTTGTTAATAGATTAATCATCATTTAAAAAAATCAATAGATTGAACAATTAATTATAATAAATTTAGCCGACGTTTTTAATTTTTTTTTTTTTAATTAAATTAGAACAAAAAAATATTTTTAAAAAATTGCATGTGTAATTTTTAAAATTTTCTACATGTGAAATTTTTTCTTTTATTTTTTTCTAATAATTTTTTAATAAAAAAAAAATTCTAAAAATTTTTAGAATTAAATTAATTTAATCTACAATTTTATTAAATGAAGATCTAATAAAATTATTAAGATTTCTTCTCGAGTAATAACTAACAATTTTGTAATTAAATTTCGTTTAACCTATGATCAATGAAACAAAACAGTAGACTTATATTAATTATAATAATTTTCCATTTATCTGTAATTTAACAAGCACATCTCCAGGTGCCGACGGTTGTTTCTATCAAGCATATATAGTGTATGTATTTGTATCTTTGAGTTACATAATACACTAATCTTCGTGTCCCGCTAATCGTACACACGTGTTCCATGTGTATATATATATATACACAGGCACGTCCGGTATACATATTATATCCATCCGTATATAAAATACGTGTATATGTTACTCATTGTTAATGAATGTTGCTTTTTCAATGTTTTACGATAGATTAACAAATAAAATTCATGTGCGTGTCTGTATATACAAGTAACGAGTAATTTATCACTTATTTTTAGTATAAAAAATTACCCATACAGTCATCATAATCAATAATGTAGGTGTTGTATATCTTTAACAGTTTAGTGAGTTTCTTAGTTGTTTCTTTATACAACTATTGCTCTCACGACAAAAGATAAAAGTCCAAGTTAATTAAAATTCATCAGTTTTTATCTTTTTTTACCGTCTTTCAATGAATAGTAATTTTAATAATATCAATGATACTGAAATTAACAGACATCTGACAAATATTCAAATTTTTGTTACAAATCAATAATTATAAAAAAAAATATTTTTAAAAATTTACACTTGAAATGTGAAATTTATTTCTTTACAATTAAATTTTTATAACAATCTAAAAAATTGTTAAATGTCTGTTAAATTCAGTGTCAATAAAATTAATGACGTTTTTAGCTGCCAAGATAAATCCATTAAAAAATTTTTGCGGGGATGAGTGCTATAAATACAGAGAAAAAAAAACAACAGATATAAATATATAATTAAGAATATAAATAGAAATTTTACTACCTTTTAATAAAGTATCCAAATTCCCATGGCTCGGACTCATTAAATTTTTTGGAATTGGAATTTTATTTATTAAACATTTAATAGCAAGCCTCCATCTGCTGGCTTCCCGAAGATTGTCCTGATATTTATCAAAGCTGCGAAATCTCAGGGTAATTGTCGTACGTTCGCGTCTTGGAGCTCCTTTTACACGTGCTTTTTTGAGCGTATACGCATAAATATATAAATAAGCCGACGTATCTAGTTGATCCCATCCATGATATGTCTCGTTGAACTCAACATCTCTCATCTGAGGCTTTGAAATAGTTGGACGGCAAGCGCAGCTCCCGGTATTTCGGCGTTTCGATCTCATACACCTACAGCCAATTATGTCGCCAAGAGCAATTGTCTCCGTTTTAGTACCACCATTGCTTTCTTTCTCCAAACTCAGGCCTTTTTCCGTGAGTTTTACTCGGTAATAGGTATTTTTCTTGGACGTTATGTAAAATGTTTCTTCGAGCAAAGTACTCGACCGTAATTGAGATGACTCTTGATCCATTATATTAATTTCACTATTATATTAACTATAATAATAAAAATAATAATAACAATCATTCATAACACAGATCTATTGTATAAAATGAGTACATTATAATTAAAATTAATAAAATAAAAATTTTATTAACGCATTGCAGTTATACTGATTGAATAATATTGAATTCATGGAAAAAAAAAAATTTTTTTTAAATAATTTGCACTTAAAAAAAATAAATTATAAAAAAGTTTTAAGTCTTAAAATATTACAAGTAATTTTTGATAATTTAAAAATTAAAAATTTTTCAAATTTTTTTTTTATTTTAATATCATTGTACTGAAAAGTAAAGTGAGTTAATAATTTTTTAATTTATGATATTAAATTTTATCAAAGAATAAAAATTACTAACATTGACACTTGAAACATAAAAAAAAGAATTATGATACTAAAATTACAAGACCTGTCAATTTTTTTTTTATTTTTATAACAACTCAATTATTATGAAGAAACTTTAACAAAAAAATTCTACATTTATAAATTAAAAAAAAAAGTGCAAATTTTTTAAAAATACATTTTTTTTATATTTAATTAAAAAAAAAAAAATTACAAAAAATTTTGTTATAATTTAACAAATTAGCATGCACTTGTATAAATTTATTTTATCAATATTAAAAAAAAATTTTTTAGAGATAAAAAAATTATCAGATGTCAGCTGTTTAAAAAAATCAAACATTATTACCTTTAACACTAATAATAACAACAACAATAATTATGTTAGAATAAAAATAAATAATTATTTAGCAGTGTAATAAAAATAATTACTTGGGGTGCACCACTTGGGCTAAATGTCAAGGGGGTGCAAGGTACTTTAGGCTATTCTCATCCCTTTTATACTTCTTTACAATTACTATTGTCATTATTATTATTATTGTTACGGCTATTATGAATGTATTATATACAATAAATCAGAGTTATACCGAACCAGATCTAAAGTTATTATTATTTCAAAAGTTTTATCAAGCAGTTTTATAGATTAGAGTGTATAACACCATCGCACAAGATATTATTCAGAAGAATAAATGTCACAATTAATAATCAATTAAAAACACACTAATTATTTTATTTAAATGAAAGGATTAACCGATTAAAAAAATTTTAAACAATTTAAAAACTTTAAACGAGTGAGAGAATTAAACGGTCCTTTCTCGCAGGCTTTTCTTGGGCTACTGCAAACAACAGCAACAGCAGCAGAGCAGCAGCAGTATGTTAAAAAATCACTGGAGGAGAGAAACTAACACAGCTTGTCTCTCCGCTGTTACTGGTATGGGTTTTACATACGTACGATACGATTGCCGCCATCTCTATTCATTTCGTTTACAAGTTGTCATAAATATATATATATCGCATACCGGCTTTATCAAGATTACTCGTACGTGAAGTAGAATAAAACTACTTATGATGATCGTTAATAATAATACATAAGTGTCGTAATCTAGTGAAAATAAACAAAAACTCGGCACTAATATTGCATTATATTTTTCACACTGACGTTGTTGCCGACAACCTATTGATATTTATATTGCGGGAGTTTTTAAATTGAAAAATTATTCTAAATATTTTTATAATACTGAAGTTAGCCGTCAGCTGTCAATTTTTTTAATTTTTTTAACAAATCAATTACAATAAAAAATTAAAATTAACTTAGCAGATAGTTTATAATTTTAAGAATTTTTGTAACAAATAAATTATGGCAAAAAAAATTTATCAAAAAAATTTGACATTTAGAAATTTTAAAAAACTACAAATGCAATTTTTTTTAAATAATTTTTTGGAGCAAATTTATTTGTTAAAAAAATTTTTTTAATTGTCTAGTGACAGCTAACTTTAATGTCATAATAAAAAAATGCTTCTAAAAATTTTTACTTGTAATTTTTATTAATTTTTACAGGTGAAACTTTTTAATTAAATTTTTTTTTACAATAATTTAATTGCTATAAAATTGTAAAAAAATTTTTAATGTCTGACAACTTCAGTGTCATAAATTTTAATGACATTAAAGATGATAATACTAAAGTTAGCCGATGTTTTTAATTTTTTGATTTTTTTTTTTAATAATTAAATTGAAAAATAAAAAAAAATTTTTTTTTCAGATGTCAGCTGATTTCAGTATAATATTAAAAAATTTTCTGGTGAATAAATTTATAACTGTAATTTATAAATAAGGATTTTAATAATTTTTTTAGGAGCAAACTAATTTTTTCCTCAATTAAATTAGCCGACAGCCAAAAATTTTTATTTATTTTTTTATTAATTAAATTAGCAATAAGAAAATTTAAAAAAAAAATTGCACCTGTAGTTTTTCAAATTTTTTACATGTGCAATTTTTTCTTACAATTTTTTTGTGATAACTTTGTCAATAAAAAAAATTCTAAAAGTTTTGAAATGTCGGCTAACTTTATTTTCATAAAAAATTATTAATATAAAAAATTTCAATTAATCAGAAGAAAATAAACTTGATTAATTGAATTAAAAATAAAATATAAACTCCATTAAATCTTTTGAATGTTATACTATTAATTATCACACTAAGAAAAAAAAAAAACATGTTACATAAGTTTTAAAACAAAAAAAAATTTCATGAGTCACGATAATTATTCGAAATAATTATCATTTATAATTGTTGATTTTTCCTTAAATTCCTTGTAAAGTGTTATATATATATCTAATCAAATAAAGTTGGAAAAATATATATTTTTCATGGTCAGAGGAAGCAAGATCGTGATTACAAACTATTATTAAATTAAATTAAATTATATCACAAGATATTAAACGATAATTGGAAAAAAGTCACGAACATCCTACTGATCTTATAAATGTTTAAAATAAAAAAAAGACTTAATTAATTGTAAAAAAATTTGTACGTACTTGATAAAACCATAAAAAATTATTTTAATAATAAAAAACTAAAATTCAAAAAATAAATTATCAAGTTATAAAAAAAATTAACAAATTTGGCGCGCTTATTTGAAAACAAAAATTTAATTACAACAATTGTGTACAGAGTGCGCTTGTGTATTTTCCTGTTTCCCTTCTCCCTGCAGTTAGGTGTCCACGCGATTCGTGGCCGAGTATTCTCTCTTTCATCCTACAGCCCGTTGTTAAAATGGTAAAAATCTGTTTCTTAAATAATTTGTATCAATATCGACAAACATCGAAGCACTAATGTATTGTTAATCAAATTATGTGCAATTAAAGTGTGAAAAATATGATTGTGAAATGTTCTAATTATTTATTTTTATTTATAGGGTATCGACATTAACCATAAAAATGATCGCAAGGTTCGCCGTGTCGAGCCAAAATCACAGGATATTTACTTGCGTCTTCTCGTCAAGGTAATTTTAATAATTATAATTAATGATAATATCAAAATTTAAATTAATGTTTATTTCACTGTCCAAAAATAATCTTCAAGTTGTGTATTTTTACTTTAATTTTTATGGATTAAGTGATTAACAATTTGGAGGTTAAGACTATAAAGCATGTTAGCCTTTTAATGATATGTGATATTGCAATTGAGAGATATGTGACAATTTTTAATTTTGTTAAAACAAATTCCAGTTAAAAAAAAATTAATTTTTACAATGATACTGAAATTGAGAGACATCTGATGATTTTTAGGATTTTTTATCAAACAAATGATAGCACAAAAATTTTGTTTGAAAACTTCATCTTTAAAAGCTCTGAAAAATTATAAATAATTTTTTTATGTCTAGCTTATTTTTAAAGAAAAATAAAAAATTGTCAAGTGTGCTAACTTCAGACTTATTTTTTAAAAGCTCCAAAAAAGTATAAATGTAATTCTAAAAATTTTTAGATGTCGACTAACTTAATTTTAATATCATACGTCTTAATAATCTGCTTGAGACACCTGTTAGTTTTAAAATAAATTTTTATAAATTTAATTTCAAGAACTAATTACTATATTTTGCGAACCGCACTCTGTGTCAGTTGCTCAATCAAACTGGTCCAATTTGAACGTTCGCTATAATAAATTCAGCTTCCCTATTCTGGTCTGAGTATTTTAGCAAAGATCACTTATATTAGCTGATACAATATATTAAATATATATATTTATATATTTTTTTTTTTTACTACATAAAACTAATTGACTTTTTTCTACTTATAGTTGTATCGTTACTTGGCAAGACGCAGCGAAGCAAAATTCAACAGGATTATCCTGAAACGTCTGTTCATGAGCAAAATCAACCGACCACCAATTTCATTGGCTCGTGTTGTAAGATTCATGAAGAAACCCAACCGTGAAGGATGCATTGCCGTCATTGTTGGGACTGTAACTGACGATGCTAGAATTTTCGAATGCCCGAAAATGACAGTAAGTTTAATTACGTATTTAAATTTAATGCTCATGATAATTTATATAAATGTTGTTAAAATTTTAATCTAGGTATGTGCTCTCCGAGTCACGGCCAAAGCACGTGGACGCATCCTAAAAGCCGGAGGTGAGGTGATTACGTTTGATGAATTGGCAATCAGAGCGCCAACTGGCAAAAACACCGTTCTTATGCAAGGACGTCGTACTGCCAGAGAGGCTTGTAAACACTTCGGACCAGCTCCTGGTGTTCCACACTCACATACAAAACCATTGGTGCGTTCAAAGGGCAGAAAGTTTGAAAGAGCTCGTGGACGTAGGCGCAGCTGTGGATACAAGAAGTAAACAGTGTACTCTGCTTGGAATATCAGTGTTATTACTTTACTTCTTTCGCTGAATAAATAATTGAACGATAATTTATACTTATTTATTATTTGATTTTGTTTTATTTTCCTACTGAGTATTTTAAATCATTATTTTAAAAAATAATTATATTAAGCCATTTATCCATCAACATTTTCGGCTGTTTGTTCTCCACTTTGTCCGTCAGGATCTTCTGGTTTTTCTTCATCATCAGATTGATCATCAACAGGAATTACATCTGGGAAATATAATTTTGATTCCTCGACAGCTATATCGGGATTTTCACTAACATGGTACGGACCGATCCCGGCAAATGTTAGAAATGCTTCTGAGCCTATTTTTTTGACTACGCAAACATATGTCTCGTATCTAAAATATTAATACATACTCAAAAATTTACAATAATTTTAATTAATGTAACAACATTAATATACCCAGTTTTTTCTTCAACTTTTTCTTCATATTCGTCAATACTTGTCGCGATAAGTTTAGCTTCAGGTGGTTTATCTCTTTCAAAAATACCAAAATGAACAATTTCAGATTCTTGCATTTCTAAAACAACTTTTAATTCATTTTTTCTAGTACTATCAAATTTGAAGACTATAATTGGTGTTGCATCTGTTTTGTCTTCATACTAAAATTTTTTTTTTTTTATTAATTAAACATAAAAATATTAATTCTCAATACTTACAGGAAATGTAGTGTCTAAATATTTTTTAAATATTGTTTTGAAGACTATTATTTTATTCGTAAAATTTGGCGGAGCCCAAACAACGGGAAAAGTAAAACTATCTTTGCCGAGAGGAATAAATGCTGGCTTATTGTGACGTTCTGCGAAACTTGATAAAAAATTTTTTATAATATCAATTTAATTAATAATAAATGCAAAAGTAATTAATAAATGCAATACGCACCATCCTTCTTGATATTGATCAGATAATTTTGGCAAAATTGGCTCGCCAAATAGTAAATTTATTAAACTTTCTTCTGTACTTAACTCTGTATCATTTTTAAAAATTTTTACCCGCATAAACATACACTTACCATCCATTAAAAGTTGCTTAACATCCGCGGTTATTTCCCAATTAGACTAAAAAATTTGATGTAAGTATTACGATAATAATTAATCAATAAATTATTTTTGTAATACCTCAACAAGAATTTTTGAAATAATTTCTTCACTTAGATGTTTTCGTAACTCTTGTTCAACAGTGAAATACATTGGAAGAACATTTTCAATTAAATCTACATATGGTAAGCTTGATTTTTTATCTCGCTTGTGACCGTCTTCGTCTTTAAAGACCCACGGATAAAGTATCAAACACGTTTGGTCTTTCAAGCAAGTCATCAAATGATTCAACTCGGCTTCATATCGAGCTTTTATTTGATGCTCTTTTTGTGCTTTTTTAGCAGCTTCTTTAGCTAGGCGTTTTTCTTCAAGTACTTTCAGACGATTTTCTTCTTCTGGGCTTGTTTCGCTTACTTCAATGCAAAATCTGAAATATAAAATTTTATTATTAAAAAATTATTTTAATAATTTTTTTTTATTTTAAATTTACTCATGAGGCTCATTATTTTTAACCCGTTGAATCTCGTCAGTCAACATTTTTTGTAATTCCGGACAGTAGGCGCCAAACATTAAATTAACCATTTTGCCGTTCTATGTGTGCATAAATATTTTTAAAAATAATAATAAATTATTTAAATATTAATTAATTAATAATTGAAATTAGACATAGATGATTACATGAATAAACATCCACGTTGGTTCACTTTTACCTCGGAATCTTGCAAGATCAGTAATATTATCACATTTTGCCTGTAAAAATTATTTTTAAAATTTAATAAGTTTTATTTTTAAGAAAAAAAAAAATTATTAAAAAACAATTTTACCGTCGCATAGCTTAATGAATCACCGCCAATTTCCATTTTTATTTTTTTTAAAATGCTCACCATTCCAGTACACGGTCCACTCCAATCTGAATAAACATCTACAACTTTAAATTATTTTAATTAATTTATTTATTTACTAACTAGCAATTTTTCTTATTTTTTTAAAAATATAAATAACAAATTTATTTTAATTAATAATAAAATTTTTTGTATTATTTTAAAATTAATATTAAATTACCTACGAGACCTTTTCGTTCCAAAATTTTAGCCCATTCATCATCATTACTGACTTCAGTCTGCAAAGCTGCCGGTGCATTTTTCTTCGCCATTCTTCTGGTCCTATTAAGACCTCCCTAAAAAAAAAAAAAAAATTATTTTTAAAATTATCAAAAAGACAAATTAAATAAACAATTACTCGTTTTTTAGCCAACATGGTAATTAGTTATCTAAAAATTATATTCTTAATAAATGGGAGCGATGCTGAAGACAATGAAGAAGAACTTTTATTTCAATAGAGTCTCGAGTAAGAAGATTGAGAGTAAACTGCGGAATTGTCGCTTGTCTTATTGCGGTTGTGCTTGAGCTTTTTAGCGTGTTTTAGGATAGGAGTCGTGGGGACTTGGAGCAAGGCACGCGACGTCGCGTAGATAAATATTAGTATTTATACGATTTCTTCGTTTCACTTGCTTTTTGTTATTATTATTATTAGTATTAGTTATTTAGTTGTACCAGAAATCGAACAACACGCCAGGATAATTACAGTGAACTTGAAAAAAAAAAAACTCTAAGTAAAAAAAAAAAATAATAAGTTTGAGCTATTATATATTCTATTATTATCTTTATTTATTTGTATTAAATTAATTAAAAAAATTTTTTTTTTACTTTTTTAATTTTTTAAAGAATTATTATTATTATTATTATTAATAATAATTTATTATAAAATTTTTTCTTCTTTAAAAAATTAAAAAAGTAAAAAAAAAAAAAAATTAAAGCCTTAACTCTTTTAATTAATCTCAAACTTAGTTATCATTAATTATTACTTTTATTTCTTCTTTTTAATCTACTTTATATTGTAAAACTTTCAGGATTTTATTAACATAGTTTGTAAACTTTCCATAATAGTTTAATTTAATGATACTGAAATAATTAGACTATTAAAAGTTTTTTCTTCTTCAATAATTCATAGGGAAAAAAATTTAAGATTTCTTCTCTACTCATTCAATTTCAATATTTTGATTATTAATAAGAAGAATAGCTAATCAATAGATGTAAGTATTTATAAATGTATGAACATATAGAACTATATGAATGTAATTTATTTGGACTGCATGCCGCAATGATATTCGTGACACTGTATAATATATATAATATTTACTACTGGCAGTTGTCTACTAATAATAATGACAATCATTATACACGCTATAATTTATCCAAATAACTGAATAAATGCTAACAGTAGATGTATGTATACATTACATAAATATGAATTCTCGGTGAATGTTCATTATTATACAAAATTGTGTAATTGCAATAGTATAATGATAATTATTAAATCAAAGGATTATAATATAAATGACTTGACATGTGAAACGTCTGTAAGAAAAAGTTAATTGAATTTTTCCTCTTATCAGAGATAAATATAAAAACGTATAATTATTATTTTTAATAAATACCTTTTAAAGTTATAATCAAAAAAATTTAACGATATTATAATTGTAATTATTGAAGAATTTTATATTTTGCTTCGTTGACTTTGATGTAGATAGATGAAACGTTGTTGCGTTGCCTGGGATACTGCGTCATGTTACAGATGACATCCTTATGACGAATCCTAGGAAAAAAAAATTTTTGAATAGTGTTTTGAAAAATAAAAAAATCATTTTTATACCTTAAATCTTCATATTTAATCAAATACAGTTGATTTTCTTCAATGATACTAAAATTAGTCATCTAAAAATTTCTAGAATTTTTTTTATTGAAAAAATTATTACAAAAAATGAAAAAAAAATTTTCATTTGTAAAAAAAAACTATAATTGCAATTTTTATAAAATATATTTTTTAGTTCTAATTCAATAAATAATAACTTTAATATTATAAATTAGCCGACGTTTAACAATTTTTTATTTTCTTCATTAATTTAATTAAATCACAAGTAATAAAATAATTTTTTCAAATTTTCTACATATGAAATTTTTTTTAAAATAATTTTTCAATAAAATAAATTATTTAAATTTTTAAACGTCGGCTAATTTAATTTTCATTGATTTTTACGGTAAATCCAAAGTTTCTTGTTTCAATCCAGGCTGCTGATTTTTATTAATAATAATAAAATAATAATAGTATAAATGTCGGGAATTGTATCTTCTTTAATTCGAGTCTTTAAATCCTAAAAAATGTTTTTTTTTTTCTTTTAATATAAATAAATTCTTATTATTAATTATGTTAAATAATATTAAATTAATAATCAAACATATGACAATAATAATAATAATAATAATAATAAAGAGTGTGAATAATTTCTGTCGATAAAGTAACTTTTTTCACTATTTTACTAAGTATTCCGTAGAAGAAGACTATACTGCCATCTATGAACTTTCACCGACTATATTTAAATCCACATGTCAAATGAAAGGTATACATTGTCACTATTATTATTATCAAAATATAAAATAATGTCATTTAAACGAAAACCAAACAAAATGATAAAAAAGTAATAGTTAAAATTTTATAATTACATCAAATATGATAAAAGTAGTAATTAATTAAAAAAAAAAAATTTTTTTATATGAAAAATAATGTTTTTAACAAATAACTTTATTTATTAATTTTTATATCAATGCAATGTCATAATATTAATAATAATCACAATAACGATAGCGATAATCTGACGTATTTGTATGTGAGTGTAAAAAATAATTTAATAATTAAGTTGATAAAAATGTTGAACATACATTAACAATAAAATATGACAAGTAGATGAAAAACAAAAAAAAAATGGCTGAAAATGGATTTGAATCAGAGATTGGATCCCAAGAGAATCTCGCCGCTGAAGCAATCAACCTTGACATTGATGAGGTAATTAATTAATTAATTAATTTAATTGTTTATAAAAAAAATCTAAATTAATTAAAATTTTCAGTTGGACGACACTGAATATGCAATACCAGCAGTGGACAAGCTACCCTCCTTAGAAAGTATCCTAACAGAGCCAGACTGTGCTTCTCTTTCCGGCACGGAGTTGGATTTGGGATCAGCAGTAGCATCCTCATCATCATCAGCAGCAGCATTGGGAAGTTCCGGGCTTCTAGGCCCAGAACCTATCGATGGAAGTGAAACAACAAGTATCGGCAGTTTATTGTCTTTGAATTCCTTGAACAAACCAATGACAAGAAATCCCGAATTCCCGCTGTCAGGTGTGATATTAAAGCACGCAATAATGCGAGGAATAACATCGCAAATAAAGTCAGCAAGTGAGAAAGTAAACGGCGGACTAGCTAGTGCTGTTGCAGCTGGTGGTGACATGCTTGTCATAGGTACCAGCCACGGATTGATTTTAGCGTTTGATTCAAAGCAAACATTGCGGTGGTGCAATCAAGAGGCCAGACACCAAGGCTCTGTTTCAGCGTTGGGATTCAATCATGACGGAACTAGATTACTAGCTGGCTTTGCGCGAGGACACATTCTTATGATTGACAGCAGCGGTGGTAAAGTACTGAGAGTCCTGACTGAAGTTCACCCACCTGGTACCGCTGTGCTGCACGTTAAATTCACAGATTTACCAACTCTGGCTCTCTGCAGCGACAGCGGAGGCTCCGTATTTGAACTGACCTTCACCAGGACAATGGGCGTCAGAGGATGCGACAGTAAATGTTTGTTCAGTGGATCTAGAGGGGAAGTATGTACATTGGAACCTCTTTTGCTTAATAACTTACCCAGACATCCATTGAAGAGTTACATTCTCGTGGCTTTAGCAACTTTATCAAAAGTAATTGTCGTTTGCATCAGACCTAGAATAAGAGTTGTATTAACTCACCCGCTTCTAGGCCCAGCAACAGCGCCTCCGCAAGTGTCCTGGCAATTGGTAGTGATCCAAGCACCCGACGCTTCAAGAGTTATTGACCCAGTGTTGGCGCTAGCACGTGAATCAACGGTTCACTTTTATCAAGTCTGCTCAGAAGCTGGCTCCCGAGTAAGATTATCACCACTCCGCAGGATAACACTGTCCTACATAATCAGTAATTTAAGATGGCTGAATACAAGATCGTTGGCGATACTAGACACTCAAGAGCGGCTCCATTTGCTTGATGTCAGAACCCAGGAAGACCTCGAGACCATTGATATGAGTCCGGTAGGTATTTCTTATTCTTCGAGTCATTTCAAAGGGCTTTCAACGGGCGGAAATGTATCCAAGGCAATGGCTCTGGCGGGTGAACGAGCTTCTTACAATACTGTAATAACTTACGGAAGTCAGTTGCTGCTTTTGGGCACCAGACGGCTTCACATAGTATTTATCAGGACTTGGTCTGAAAGATTGAGATATTTAACGCTTGAAAAACGCTTTCCAGAGGCACTTGCTCTCGGCTTGTCCTTTTATCAGGACAAAGGTAAAGCTGTTGTTGGTTTAAGCGGGTTAAAAAAAGTCAGGAAGCGCATGACTTTTATCAAAACGAGCCAAGTTCTTATGCAGTATATGCAAGAGCTTAATAAATTACCAGCAACAGCAACATCTTCTTCAATAGGAACACCAGCAATTGCTGCAGAGACTACTACTGCGACAACCACTGCTATTAGTAACACTAGTAGCAGTAGTAGCAGCAGTAGTAGTAGTAGCAGCAATATTAATCCTAATAATAATAATAGCGATAGTATTTTTTACAATAACAACGCTGAAAGTGAAATAATTTCAACCTGCGTTGATTATGCAGTGCAATTAGAAAATACTCATTTATTATTCGGTCCCCTTTGGGATTTAGTTTGTGATAATACAATCTTAAAAGGATACTACTTGCGTGCTTTGGAGACTCCTTTGCTGGACGGTAGCCTTCCACCAAGATTGCCGCCATTGATTGCTCAGCAATTGGTAGCTTTGTACGACAAAGAACAGAGATTTGAGTCATTGCAAACGATAATAGTTTTATTGGACATCGACTGCTTGGACATGCACCAGGTGACGACTGTCTGCCGCGAGCGTTGTCTCTGGGAGGCGCTGATCCACCTTCAGACAGTTGCTTTGGGTGACTACACTGCGCCTGTCCATCAATTGATGCCTGTCTTGCAGAATTATTTGATAAACAAGCAAAATGAATTTTCATCAGCATCAGCATTGTCACGCGAGTGTATCAAACTTGGCAACGCTCTCCTGGTCTATGCAAGCTGCTGCTTAGCCGGTAGAGGATTTCCTCGAGGAGATTTACCCGAAGGACAGCCACCGCGTGCTAAAGCTCAGATACTCGCTGCGTTATTGTCTCAACACTCTAGTCTTGCAGCTGACAGCGAAAGACAGTATCCTTATTTACGTACTTTACTGCGGTTTGACGCACGTGGCTTTTTGGATGTCATTTCAATGGCGTTTCAAGAGCCGGAGTTTAAAACAGAAATGGGATACCGTCAACGTCAACGGCTTATTGATATACTGCTGACTATTGTGATTCCTTCCACTCCACCGAGTCCGCAAAGTCAAGATTATTTAGACGAGAATAAAAAATCACCAGTTTTAGTTTTTATTGCCAATCAAGTTGCTTCTACAAATGTTACGCTGGAGCCTAATGTTTTAAATCAGCTTGTTGAATTATTGTGTACGGAAAATTTAAGTACTATCACAACTCGGGACCAAAAATTAGAGCGTGAAAATGCGGTATTGCAATTAATTTACACGCATAAATTAAATGGAATTACGGATAATACTTTGTTAAATTTAGCCCAGCGAGTTAATTATTACAGAATTGCTGAGGTAATTTACACGGCTAGAGATGATTGGACATCTGTTTGTAAATGTTTTATATCTGATTGCTATCGTCAGCACCAAGTTTGGCCTTGGTTAGAAAAATTACCCGCAAGTGGATTTACAAAAGTACTTCTTGATAATATTCCGGCTTTAATATCTATTGACGTTGATAGAATAGCTAATTTAATAGCCAAGCGAATTCCTGGAAAGGTCAATAAAATAATAGAAAGACTGAACAATGAAAATGATCCGAGCCTTGAATATTCACTTTTATTGGCGCTGTATCAAATGAATCAATACAAAGATGACGAAGAATCAAGCAAAGTTGAATTATCTACCCAACATTTGGAGAGACTTCTGGAGCTTATGTGTCAGTATGAACCTGGAAGAGTTGTTAGTCATATGAACGGAGCTCATGGCTGTCGGTTGGATCAAGCTTTGGTTATTGTTGAGAAAGCTGGACACCAGGAAGCTCTGGCGCTGATGTATGAAAAAATGGGAAATTACCAGGAAGCTTTTGAGTTGTTGTCTAATATTTTGCAGCAACAATTGGCAGATTTTTATGAGAATAAAAGTAATGGTAAAAGTGATGAAGATATTGTAGCAGCTACGATTAATATTTCAGGATTATGCAGAAGGTCCGCGGGGAATTTAGACTGGATGCCGCTTGTTGAAACTGTTCTCCAGTCCTATAATTTAGACAATGATAATCATAACAAAGATAAGCTAGAAAATTTACGGGGTAAATTATTGAAAATTGTTCTTGAAGCGCTTAGTGGTACTAATGCTTTGTCAATTGTCCTGGAGCGGATTTTGAAACATCCTTTGGCTACTTCGGGAACAGTCGGGGATATTAGACAGTTGCTCACTGGAGTATTGACTCATTCACGATACGAACAAATTTTGGTGGAAAAAACGGCTAAGTTAGTCAGTCTGGAATTGCATGAGTCGTTGAAAAAAACTCTTAGGTATGTAGAAATTTTATTTTATATCAATTAGTTGACAATAATTTTTTATTTAAGATAAAAGACCCAGTTATTGACACTTACAATTTTATTTTAACAAAAAAAAAAACAAATCAACTCTAATAAATTAATAAATATAATTTTTGAATTGTAAATTTTGAGAAGATTAAAATTTTTTTAATTAAAATAAAATTATATTTATTTTTTTTTTTATTTTAGAGATGCAGGAAAAGCGTGTGCCAGTGCCTGCACAGTTTGTCCAGTTTGTCGACAAATTCTTAGTCAGTGTACAGATTACACGGTATTTTTTGGCTGTGGACATGGATTTCACTCTCAATGTCTCGGAGAGACAAAATTATGCTACAAGTGCTTAACTGATAAAGGCTGGGCACCTGTTGCTACTAATTATACGCCCGAATCAAGAGCCCCTCCTGAAAGACCACTAATATTACCGCCGATGTTCATGCGCCGCCGTGATTTGACTCTTAAACTTGGTGCACCAACTGTTTTACCAAATCTCGAAGGTATTTTTTAAAGTCTAGTCTTTTTGTTACAAACAGTGACGCTATTATTATTAATATTTTTCTTCTGCTAATGAAAAAAAAAAAAAAATAATTATGTAAAAATTATTTCTGTTATATTATTGATAATTGTAAAGTTTCATTTTAATAAATGATAAAAATCATATTGAACAAACTTTAAAAAAAATATATATATTTTATTATCTTAATATTTAAAGGAGATAATTTAAATATTTAAACTTAGATTTTTAATTAAATAATGATAAATGCTGTAATCTTTTTAATTGACTTCGACGATGGTTATTTCTTGTTATAAATACCGGTTTTTTTGGAGCGTTTTCTTTAAGAATAAACTCCGGATTTACTGGCTCCCATCCAAGAAGCTCACCAGTAAGAAGTTGATATAAAAATTTAAATACCTTACTGTCATTATCAGAATAATTATAAGATAATAAATTATTAGTAAGTGAAAATTCTTCAATTAAATTTTTAAGTTGTTGTAAATTGTAATTCATTTTGGAGATCATCAAGTATTGCTGAACTTTTTCGTCACATCCTTCTAGGAGGCTAAGTAATTTATTTAATTCGCTGCAGTAAATGTATCCTTTAACTAGATATTCTTGGTCATATAAAGACTCTCCAAGTTGAAGAGAAATTTCGGCAGTACTGACTTGGTTTTTTATTTCATACAGAAGCGATGTTAATGCGACTCCATAAGCAGTCCGGCTGGCAACGGAATAAGTTGCATATTCATCACTTATCTGTAAAAAAAAAAAACATTACTATCCTGGAGACAAAATTTTAATAGATTACCTACTTGCTTATTATTAAATTCCCAGGATTGATAAATATGTTTGACAAATTCAGTCATTTTATTTTTTATTTCCATGTTTAGTTGCTGCTCGGCCAAACTACTCAGCGATTGTAAATTAGTAATTAAATAATTATTATTTTCTTTGAAAAGTTCAAGATTCTTTTCAAATTTGGAGTTAATTAAATTGCAATGACGAATTTCTGCCTGCAAAATCTCCAACTGTGGTATGTATAAAAAAAAAATTTTTTTTTTTTAATATTTTACAATAAATTAGAGTAACAAAAAATTCTCTTACATTTTTTACGAGCGTTTCTATCAAAGTTTGTTGATCAGAAATAACAATTACGTCTTCAGGGACATATTCTATTTGTTCTAGCTCTTCCATCGTAGGAAATAAATTTTTAATAAAAATGACAAACTGAATAAAATGAAAACAAAAGCAAAACAAATGACAATCGTTAACATGTTAAAAACAAAAAATGTCATTTATTTTAATGATTTTAGCAATTAAAATAAAAATCACAAATATTGACAATTTTTTTAACAAATAAATATTAATTATTCTTATGGTTTAATTCTTATTTTAAATAAACATAATAATAAACGTAATGTATATTTAAAATTTTTTAATTAATCATTGGAGCTAGATGATTGATAAATCGTATATAATTGTTCTTAAAATAAATTTGTAACAATTATTTTTTTTTTTCTAATATTAATTTATTCTGAATGATATCAAAACAAGGGAATATTTTTTTATAAGTATATATCAATAAAAAAAATGTACATATAGAAATTAATAAGTATATATAATAAAAAAAATTAGGAAAAATATTACAAACAGTTACAATTTAATAACTAATCATAATTAGCTGCAATGGATAACATCAAGCTCGAATTTTAATTTTACAGAGCTCAATAACATTTCTTCATGATTTAAATACCTATAAGTTATTTTTAATTATTCACGCATATAACAAGTGATGCACAATTATTATTTATACTAAAATGTGCACATATTTCATTAAAAAAAAATCCAATTTAAATCGTCCAAATGTAAATTACAAATTATTTTCAACTATTTAATTATACATCAGCTTCACGAATAATTATGATTAATTCTAAATAACAAAATCGCATTACATATTTTTTTTTTTTTTTTTTTTTTTTTTACTTATATACATTACGGAAAAAAATTCAGTTCTTGTAAGGAGTTAATATTATATTTTAGCCACGGGAATTTTTGAGTTATCTTATTTAAATAAAATTAAAAATGACATAAGGTTCGAGGGTTCAAAATAATAAAAGGACGGATTAATATTTACTAAATTACCCCGAAAACAAAAAATAAAAACTTTGGTTTTTAATTTTATTCCACATAATATTATTCCTTACATGTATACTGAAATTATTTAATAACTATTTTGATAAAATATTAATGTGATGAGATTAATAATCATAATTCATAATAATTACATCAATTGAATACAATAATATGCAATAGTAAAATTATATTTAATACAAATAATAATAATTATTTAAATGACGTTCTGGAACTGTTTTTTCTTAACTTTAATAAATTGTATTTTCATAATTTTTTTTTATTTTTAATTTTTACTTTTTGTAACTAATTAAAATATGTCTAATGCTTGTAAAATGCAATACGTCCTTTTACAATTAATTTCCAGCAATATCGCTTAAACCTCACTGGCTATTTAATGATTATAATAATAATAATAATGTTAAATTAATATTTTATTAAATTAAATCCTATTGCATTCTACCTACGATGATAATGATCACGATGATTATTATGATATCTATGTCGGTAATTTCCATGACCCTGTCGATTATAACTTGAATTATTATTGTAGTATCGTCGATAATTTCCACTGCCGTTAGATCGGTTCCAGGATTTTCCGTTGTGATACTCTTGGAAAGGATTGTACCCTGGATTCGAGCGGCTCTCATATTCTCGATGACTTTTAACTTTTTTCGTTCTACCTCTGTCCATTTCTTCATCGTCAGCATTGAAATGACGTTTACGTTCTTCACGTCGTTCGTTGTCTACCTCACGATCCATTTGTGTTCTGGAGCCGTTCCAGGTTGTAACTATTTAACAAAATTACAAAAATTCATTTAGACTCAAGGTAATCATAAGAATTATTTTATTTTTATATTTAATATAAATTTACCTGAACTAGATCCGTAACCACGATGTGACATCTTATAAAGATGCGATACTGTGTCAGAACGATTAGTTCCATTGAAATTTCGTGGTGCTGCTGCACTAGGTGTTGAATTATTATTTGATGTATGATTTGATTTTTTATTCTCTTCTCTGTAAATATTAATAAAAATAATAAAAATAATAATAATAAAATTAAAAAAAAAAATTAATAGAAACTTACTTGTTATTATCGGTAACAGACCAACCATTGGGTGTTGCTCCAGAAGTCGGAGATGGAGCATCTTTGGAAACTTCCCAACCACTTATGCTACTTGCAGCTTTAGTTGGAATTTTATCTTCTAAATTACTATTGACTTTTATTCGAATTGGTTGATGGCATTTATCTTTACCATTTGTTTCAGATAATTTACCATTATTTTCAATTTTACCATTTTGATATCTCTGACCAGCAGAATTATTACTATTATTATTATTATTATTATTATTATTATTATTGGTATTGTTGTTGCCATTACTATTATTAGTTAAACTATTGTTATTGCTTGACGCGGATCCATTAGACGTAAGACTAGGTATTGGTATAGATTTTTGTGTAATCGTATTAACGGACTTAAATGTTTTAAGATCTGTTTTGGTGGCTGCTGGTGTTTTATTACTGATGTCTGTTGACTTGGATACACCATTAGAGACACTCGTTGAAGATTTAACAGTGGAAGTATTTGGATTAAAATTATTATTTTTGGAGGAATTAGATGTACCATTTTCTTCTTCATCACTTGAGCCATCATATGGCACCAAACTATTGCCATTATTATTATTATTATTACCATTATTATTATTATTTCCATTAGACACTTTGCCATTTTTAATTTGCATGACAAGTCTTGGTTGATTTTTCTCAGATAAAATTTTAGCTGGCAATAATGGACCAATAAAATTAGAATTTTTCTGCTGTTGAGCAGATTGAGTGTTAGTTTTTTGTTCAAGCGATAATTTGGATGGCGGCAATTGAGGTCCTATGATCGAAGATGAAAAAGATGAAGATGAAGAAGGTGAAGGTGAAGAATCAGAGTCACGAATTATTTTATTACAAGAACCATTTGATTTAACTAGTCCATTAGCAGATGCAGCAAGTCCCGAAGTTGATGGTTTAGGACTTGATGATTTTAATGAGCAACTGTTTGAAAATGTCGCTAAATTAGACAATCCATTAGACTTAACAGACTGTGGCAGTTGAT
This sequence comes from Cotesia vestalis, assembly GCA_000956155.1. NCBI lineage: Eukaryota > Metazoa > Arthropoda > Insecta > Hymenoptera > Braconidae > Cotesia > Cotesia vestalis. The sequence goes on along the minus strand of JZSA01004849.1, from coordinate 143,477 downwards.
TATTAATAGCTGGAGATTCCATTTCAAAAATCATAATATAAGCATTTGTATTGAAAACATTTGAAATATTTATCGAACGAACGCACGAATCGTCAAAGGAATAATATTGACCAGACGATACTTGTGCAACAGCAGTATAATGTCCACATCCAACAGATGGTCCCATGTGGGTTATAATCGACATTAATTTGTAATTAAGCTTTCGTGGAGGCTCTCCAGGTTCTCGCCACAAATACGGTCCCATATTTACAGTCTGTTTGAAACCTATGTGACGTGATATTTTATTACCGAGCACGCTAAAACGCTTCAATTGAACACAGAGTACTTTTGGTGGTTGCTCCAAGCTAAATTGTTTTGTAGCTGGTACTCGTTTTTTGCATGCTTCACATTTGTAATCATTATTATCCAACTCTTCGCGGCTAAAGTAGCTAGACAATGCCTCGTCTAGTGTATTAGCTTTACGGATATCTACCAGTAAGTCTTGAAAATGTTGAAAAGTTGTTGAAACATGCTGGCATTTAAGACACTTTACTTCAGTACGAATGTAACCACCGAATATTTGATTTATCGGGGTTGTTTCTTTAGAATAACTATCTAATTTAGTGGCTTTGTGGCGTTGTAAATAAGCACGCTCCATTCCTTCAAGTAAGTAACGTAAAAATTCATGAGCATCTTCTTGTTGTCCTGGGACCATAGTCCGACAAATTACTAAAAAAAATAATGATAATAAATAATACACACTTGGTATTATAATGATAAATTTTGAAGAATTTCATTTTCTTGATTTAAGTAGAAAAATTCTTAAACTAAGAATTTTTCGTCTTTATTCAAGTTAATTTTTTTTTCAGTGTGCATAAAAAAATTAAGTAAATATTTAAAAATGGGTTTGACTCCACTTGTAAATAATTATCAAAACTTACATTTTAATTTATTATAAATATAAAATGGTTTAATAGCATTGCCGGATTTTTCATGACTAAATTGAAGAGTTTTCGCCATTGCACATGTAAGACACTCTCCCCCGCCTGCTAGAAAAAATTTTTATTAATAAAATTCTTTACTAAAATAAAATTATTAACAATAATAATAATAACAAAATATACCATTTTGTTCACACTTAGAATTGTGATGAGAGTCTGTAAGTAGCCAATTAACAAGAGCAGGTACATGAAAAAGTGCTTGGAGAGTGCTATTTAAATAACACGTGTTTCCAACATTTATTAATCCGGAACCAACAGGAAATGCTTTATCCCAACCTAGGGTAACTTTTTCCGGTTGATAGAGCGTAATTTTTGGCTCTGGCAAGGAAGGCCTTGTCATTTTATTAATTTGTTCGTTTTTCTTACGAGCAGTATTCGAGCCTGGGTTATTATCCGACTGATGATTATTAATGTTAGAATTCGGGAGATTTAATACAATGTACTTGGCTTTAAGTTGGTCTAAAACTATTGATTTGTAACCATCTGTTTCTTCATATTGAACTTCACTCTGTAAAATTCTTGACGCACCGCTAGTTAATGAGATAGTAATATCCTCGGTGGAGGACTTTGATTGACCGACCTCCAGTGAGTGTCGGAGTGCAGCCGCTACCGGATCACATACGCTCACAGCAGGCATACCTTATTGTGTATACCCTTTTGTCTTTATTATATTCCAAATGTCTCCAATATCTCGATCTGAAAATAAATTTATTTAAATTATTAATATAATTTATTTTATTAAATAAAAATAATTTGTATGACACGATATTGAGATAAATGCATGATAAATTTAGCAGATATTTAATTATTTTTTTTTTAACAAATAAATTATGACAAAAAAAATAACATGTAAAAATTTTTAAAAATTAAAAATAAATTTTTTTGTTAAAAAAAAAAATTCTCTAGTGATTGCTAATTTTAATGAAAATTAATTTAGCATATTTTTAGAATTTTTAACAAATAAATTATGGGAAAAAAAAATATAAAAAAAATTGGAGTAGAAATTAAAAAAAATTAAAAATGCAATTTTTTGGTTAAAAAAAATCAAAAAATTCTCTAGTGACTGCTAACTAATGTCATGATAAATGCTCCATTTGTTTACCTCAAATTTAATTGTCGTAATTATTAACTTAGCCATAATTGCCGAATTTACATTTAATTATAGTAAATTTAAATAGTATTATCTTCATTAAACTATACACTTTATATCAATTATTATAAAATATATGTACATGTATATATAGTTATAGACATACACATACACGCATCCACATACTTATATGTGGATATGTAAGTATATATATTTGTAAAAAAAAATCAAATATAAAATGTCAATAATTGTTATAAAAAAATGTAAAAATAAAAACCGGATTAAACAACACTAAATAACAACTGCAGTAGCACAATACAGAATCGGGCGCGTGTCGGCCTTAGCACACGGGGCAGAGCATATAATCGTGGAGCATAACTTGAGCGGGAATTTCACCCGTCAGTCGGCAAGACTCACCCTTTATAACTATTTTTTAAATAATAATATTTCAAACAAATTACACACTTTATCTGATATTTTTACACGCTATTAAATACATTACTATAGTGCTAAATCAAAATTCTTCTTGTGATAAAACGAAGCACTCTGCTATACCATGATGGCGACTGATGGCGGCCATCTTCCTTATCCGGCTTTGTGGATTGTGCTGCTGCTCCGAAAACTACACAGAGCGACATCTGGTGGATTGATTAGGGAAACTTGCATAGGTGGCGCAGTTCTTTTATTCTTTAGTCTTGTTTTGAAAACGATCAGTTCTACAGCTAACTTTAATGTCATTCATTTTTACCAGGTATTTAATAATTTTAATAATTTTTTTAACAAATAAAAAGTAGAAAAAAAAATTAACATGTAGAAAATTTTTAAAATTAAAAATGTAATTTTTTTTTTTAAATAATTTTGTGGAAAAAATTTGTTTGTTGAAAAAAATAAAATATGGTGAAGTGACTGCTAACTTTATTGATAAACACTGAAGTTGACAGACATTAAAAATTTTTTTTTTAATTTTGTAGCAATTAAATAATTTAATTAAAAAGTTTCACATGTAAAAATTAATAAAAATTAAAAATGAAAATTTTTTGAAGCATTTTTTTATTGTAATTGATTTGTTAAAAAAATTTTTAAAATTGACAGCTGATCTTTTTTGAATTAATTATCAAGATTTTGAAATGGTAAGTCCTGTATAATTTTAGAATTTTAGAATTCTCTTATATTGACTGATGATAACTGCCTTATTTGTCATATTACAGGTTTGATACTGTCTACAAGAGCTATACTAGCCTTTGTAAATTTTGGCTGGATTGAGCGACCTTAAATTGTTAAGTAAGAACAAAATTTTTTTTTTTAGTAACTATTCAATTGGAAAACGGTAAGCATAAGACTAAATTACAATCCTTGAAAAAATTTCTTATTTAAATTAGACTACTTTATTTCTTTTCGTTAGTAAAACCTATTCAGGAGTGATCTGTCAATTAATTTGATGGAAAATAAAAAATAAGGTCCCGCCGAGATTCGAACTCGGGTTATTGGATTCAAAGTCCAATGTGATGCCGCTACACTACGGAACCTGATTGATTTTTGGATGCTTAGTTTCTGTCATGAGAAAGTCAAGGCAAAGCCTGTATCAATTCACGGAAAGCCAGATACTAAATTATAAAATTTTATCTCTACATAGTAAGTATAATTAACAACATGTTGGAGCTGAAGGCTATTAATAAATTCAATAGATAAGAACTATCAATGAAAAAAGTACACAATTGTAATTTTTTGATGAATTTGTTTTTTAAATATTTCCATTATATTTATTTGATAAGTATACATAAATATCTTAATTGTTTAATTGAAATATGATCAAATAAAAAATGGAAAAATTATGGAATGATTTTAGCGTGAATATATGATGAATAAAAAAATATATTTTATAGTATTTTATTGCGTATTACAAGCTGGTGGGCATACTGCAATGATCGTTTCTGTAAAAAAAAAAAAAAAAAATTAAATATAAATAAAAGCAATAAAAGTAAGTAATAAAATAAACATTCAAGTTACCAAATAATTCTATTGACGTATTATGAGAGCCGTATTTATTGCTGGCCTTGCAATAAAACATTCCGTATTGTCTTTTTTCAACAGTAATAACACGAAGAGTTGTGTCAGATATTTCATCAGCTGTAGCGAAGTGTGATATACGGTAGTCTCGATTATTACTGATTTCTTCACCGTCTTTGATCCATGAAATTGCTGGTGGAGGATAAGCTTCTACGTGACACTCTAAATCCTGGTCATACGTCAGAGCTTGACCAACATAAGGTCGCTTAGCTGTAACTACTGGGGCAAATTCAACTTCAACATTTATGATACGACGATGGCCACGACCGACTCCATTTGTAGCAATGCAATAATAAATTCCACGATCATCTTTAGTAATCGATGGAATAGTCAAGATATTTCCTCTGCAATAATAAAGGTATTTTTTTTTTTTTTAATAATAATTGATACATTTATCAATAAAGTAATCAAATTACGTACTTAATAATTAAGCCACCGCTCGAAAAAGGAACGGATTGTCTTCGCCATGAAATAGTAGGTGCTGGATAACCATTGGCATAGCATTCAAGTTGGACACTTTTTCCTTCAGTGGTAATAAAATTATTCGTTGAATTATCGGTTATCGATGGTTCGAATCGTACTTGTAATTGTACGAATGCTGGGGTCGGATTATCTACAGCAACTTGAACTCTACATTCGTAGATACCACGATCTGTTTGTTGGACATTGTCAATCTGTAAAAATTTATAATTTTTTTTTTATAAAAATTTTTAGATGTCGTCTAACTTTATTTTCATTTATTATTAGAATAATTAACATACCCGAAGAGTGTAAGTTGAATTGTCGGCATAATAAGAAATAGAAAATCTAGAATCTCCAACAATTAAAGAAGTTCCCGAAGAAATTGGCAATCTTTCTTTTTCGCTTTCAACTTTTAACCAGAAAACTGGATATTCATCACCATATACTACCGAACATTTTAATTCGACTGACTGTCCAATATCCACGATTTGTTCCTGGGATAGATAAGATATCGTCGGAGTTCTTTGAGCATAAGTAACTAAAAACAAAAATAATATTTTATTAATTTATAAATAAAATTATTATATAATAGAAATATTAATAAAAAATAGCATAAAGTCATCATTAAAAACTTATAATTAAATTTCTTGGGTATTACTGTGAATATGTAATCATTTATTGTTTGATTACTCAAAGAAATGTTGATTAGTGTCAATTATTTCCCCAAGAACTTATTAAAGGTGAAGGCTGAAAAAATTCTACGTAGCAAAAAAAATTCTATTGAAAATAAATTAGAATTTTTAATTAATAAATATTTAAAAATAAAATCCTAAATATTTTAATTTAATTCAAGTTGAAAATTAAATAGCAGTTTGTCATGACATTAAAGTTAGCAGTCACTAGAAAATTTTTAAATATTATTTAACGAAAAAAAATTAGCTCCAAAAAATTATTTTTAATTTTTTTAAATTTCCAAATGTCAATTTTTTTTTGCCATAATTTATTTGTTAAAAAAAAATTTTTTTTAATTATTAAATATCTGCTAAATTTATTTTCATCAGTTTGTCTGCTATTTTTTTAATTGTTAGCTAGAATAAAATTATAATAAATTAATTAAAACTTACTTTCGGTAATTGATGCTACAGCAATAAGTATTCCTAGAATAAATTTCTTCATTATAAAAAATAAAATTTTATTTTTTATGTTTTAGTTATGAGTTAAATTCACTGAGAGCCAGCACGTCGAAGCAACTGGTGTTACTAAGGAAATACAAATAAAAATAAATAACGAAGAACTTTAAAGAAAATATTATTATTATTTTCTTGACTCTTGATGCACAGGGTGAGTATGACAAAAGTGGAATGTTGCTGGGTATAATACAATGGATGAGTGAAGCGATGAAAAAAATCCGGTTCTTGATTTAGTAGTTTCAAGGTAAACTCAGTGCCATTGAATCAACACTGCGCTAGTATTCCATTGCTTCTTATTTGTGAAACTTATATTAGTGGTAGTTGCTAACACCCAGGGTTTTAAAATATTCAAACACGCACTTTATCATGAATATCAAATTATTTCCATAAATTTTTTTATCAAGACCTAATTAAATTTTTTATTTTAAATTTATCCGTCAGAAATTTGAGTTTTATTCACTAGAAATAAAAAAAAAAATGACATTTAATAATACACAACAAATATAGTAAGAAATAATTGAGGAAATTTCTAAATGATATATAATTAAATTAAAAACAATTGTAACTAACGGCTGATTTTTTATATAAGTTCAGATTTTTATCACTGTTATCAATTGTTGGTAAATTTGATTTTTAATTTGCCAGCAAAACATTTTTGTAAACATAACCTATAAAAATAATAACAAGCACAAAGCACATTTATATGTTTAAGATTGAAAAAAATTTGTTAATTAATATATTTATTATTTAGTCAGTGAATAAAATATATAAAATTGGAATAATGAGTACCGAAGAAAATTCATCATCAGTAATAGTGGTAAAAGCAAAACCAGTGAGAAAAATTTACAAAGCAGGAGCTGTTCGTGTAAATAAAATTCCTCAAGAATTATTAAACGATCCAATATTAAATGCTGCTATTGCAGCGTTACCTGAAAATTATAATTTTGAAATTCATAAAACAATATGGAGGATAAGAGAATTAAAAGCAAAAAGAGTTGCTCTGCAAATGCCAGAGGGTCTTCTACTGTACGCAACTACAATTGCTGATATAATTCAAGATTTTACTGAGGCTGAAGCTGTCATCATGGGTGATGTTACTTATGGTAAATATATATGACTTTAAAGTTAGCTGTCACTTTACAATTTTTTAATTTTATTTAACAAAAAAATTTGTTCTAAAAATTAATTTTTAAAAAATTGTATTTTTTATTTTTAAAAATTTTTTTTGCCATAATTTATTTGTTATAAAATTATTAAATATATGTTGGATTAATTTTCATTAAATAATGACATTGAGTTTAGCTGTCACTTTACAATTTTTTAATTTTATTAAAAAAAAAATTTTTTTCCAAAAAATTATTTTTAACTTAATTTTTTTAAATTTCTAAATGTCAATTTTTTTTGCCATAATTTATTTGTTATAAAATTATTAAGTATATGCAAAATTAATTTTCATTAAATATTATGTCTATAATTTTATAATTTTTATTATTATTATTAAAAAAAAAATTAAAATACTAATTAAACAATTTATTTTAATACAGGAGCGTGTTGCGTTGATGATTTTACAGCCCGTGCGTTAAACATAGACCTGTTAGTCCACTACGGGCACTCCTGTTTAATTCCAATTGACCAAACTCAAGGCATCAAAGTTTTATACATATTTGTAGACATAAAAATCGACACTGCACATTGTATAGATTGTCTAAAAGCAACCTTGCCGGTAATAACAAAAATTGCTCTAGTGAGTACGATTCAATTTGCTGGAACTCTACAAGTAATTGCCAAAGAAATGAGAAGTGCTGGATATGAAACTACCGTCCCTCAAAGTAAACCCCTGAGTCCTGGAGAAGTAATAATTACTTTTAATTAAATTATTAAACAATTTAAATATTGATTCATATTTTAATTTTTAATGAAATTTTTTTTCAAACAGATCTTGGGTTGTACTGCACCACAAATCCGGTGCGCAGATGTTTTAATTTACGTTGGCGATGGCAGATTTCATTTAGAAGCCGCTATGATTGCAAATCCAAAGCTCCGAGCCTATAGATACGATCCTTATGAAAAAAAACTCAGTGAAGAATTTTACGACCATGATACAATGCGAGTAGTGAGACAAAATGCTATTGAAAATGCCAAAAGTGGACAGACAATTGGTCTTATTCTTGGGACTCTTGGTCGTCAGGGTAATCCAAAAGTACTGGATTCTCTTGAAAAGAGAATAATTACCTCCGGAAAAACGAATGTTAACATATTAATGTCTGAAATTTTTCCTGATAAAATATCAATGTTTTCTGACATTGACGCTTTCATACAAATAGCATGTCCGCGATTGAGTATTGATTGGGGAACTGCGTTTACTAAACCTTTTCTAACTCCTTACGAAGGAGCTGTTGCATTGAATCTTTCGAAATATGACTTGGAAAAACCTTATCCAATGGATTTTTACGCATCATCGAGCTTAGGACCTTGGACTCCTAATCACAAACCACAAGAGCTTGAAAAGCAGAGCGATGCTTGTTGCGGAAAATGTAAATAATTATCTCAATAAATGCAATTATTTGTATATCGCAATAATAAATTATAGCTTTAATATTATTATTAAGACAGTAAAAAAAATTTTGTGTCCAAAATCATCAATAGTAAATTTATTATGATAATTATTTAGGCTGCATTCGAAAATGCTCTATCTCTGGATATACATAATTGAGAAATGACTTCGTATCTTGTGAACTATTGACATTTTTAAAGATATAAGCTCATCCTGATGTTACTCTCATCAAGAGCTTTCATTTGAGTACCCACATCAATTTTTCATATATTTTTTATATATTATATATATGTATATATGAAAAATATATCAAAATTCATGTGGGTACTCAAATGAAAGCTCTTGATGATTGTAATATTGGGATGAGCTTATATCTTTAAAAACGTCAATAGTTAAAAAAGTAAAGTGCAATTTAGCAAAATTCATTATTTAATAAACCAAAATTTTATTTATTTATAGTTCACTAGTTATGGCAGTCACTTAGTGACTGCAAGGTTGCTAGTCATTATTATATTACAAGCGAAAAAAAAAAATAAAAAAAATGAAATGGAAAAAAAATGAGCAATCATGAAGCGTTCGAGGGACACTCTTACTGTTCTGTGTCGTAACAAACAGACACATGCTCAATCGTAACCGTTGGTGGTTGGGGTGCTCGGGTGGTGTTTTGCGATAATAAAGGGTCCGCGTGGGCGAATTACGTCATACGCCCACCTGTAGCCAGCCACTTCATATATACATTTTATACATAAACCTTTTTGTAGACTACAATCTAACGGGTGGCTAATTTTTATAAATATTTTAGTTAAAATTTTTTTATATAAACAATAAAAGTATGAAGAAGAAGAAATATACCAGGGATGATATTTATAGCTAGAGTAAATTTATAGAGAAAGTTATTTTATTACGAAAGGAAGGAATTAAAATGATTGGCTCTGCAATTATGACACAGGGTGTATATTTGAAATTTGTTAGGAGGGTGAGAGGTGGCGCCGACCGCACCCCGACGTCGCGACGTCAGTCGTCGTTCAAACGTGGCTCAACAAGTATCTCTTCCTTGAATTTTATTCTTATTTAGTGAGTATAATTCTATATATATTTTTTTTCGGATCTTATTTTTAGTCTAATTATTTTATTTATGTTTTGTAATTGATTATTAATAAATTTTTTTGTTATTTTTAATCAACCAGGTGGTGATGAATATTTATCAATAATAATAATTATCGTCTTTCGAGAAGATCTAATTATTTTGAAGTGATAATCAACCGGTAAGTGATTATTAAGAGAATAAGAAAAAAATTGTGTTCAAGATAGTCATCTGATAAAATCGGTTTTTTTTTTTTTAATGAATTAATGAATAAATTTAATGTCATTGTAAAGGTCTTGATTTAAATTTGTGCCTTTTCAAGGTTTTTATTTAATTTTCACCGATAGTCAATTTTTTGTGATAAGTATTTAGGTTGTATTTGAAAATGCTCTATTTATTTTTAGATACATAATTAGGCAATGACCTTGTATCTGGTGAACTAATGACATTTTTGAAGATATAAGCTCATTCTGATGTTACACTCATCGAGATCTTTCATTTGAGTACCCACATGAATTTTGATATATTTTTCATATATACATATATATAAATATATGAAAAATTGATGTGGGTACTCAAATGAAAGGTCTCGATGAGGGTAACATCAGGATGAGCTTATATCTTTAAAAAGGTCAATATTTAAGAAAGTACAGTGCAATTTAATAAAATTAAATTTTTAATTTTTAGACGTCAGTGTATTATTTATACAACATGCGGTCAGAAATGACAAACGAAGACAGCTTGGACAAAGATTGGAATTTAGAAGACCAGTCGAGTAATAAAACTGTTTCAGCGCTTCGAAAAACATCGAGACGGATTGAAAGGTTTAATAATAATAATTTAACGAGCTCGAAGTCATCTTCTCGCGGGTGTACACCTAGGGAGAGAACTCTCAGGAGATTAGAAAGTAACGAGAGAGAACGAATGAGGATGCACAGTCTTAACAACGCGTTTCAGGTTCTAAATTTATTATTATATCCCTATTGGGAACTAAATCAATTGATATGTATTATTATTATTTTTTTTTTTTTTTATATTAATTTCAGAGCTTGAGAGAAGTCATACCTCACGTTAGTAAAGAACGGCGTTTATCTAAAATAGAAACATTGACGCTTGCTAAAAATTATATTGTTGCACTGACGGACGTTATCTGTGCAATGAGAAATGACGAACAATCAACAAATGTTCAAACAACTCCAATTATTGATGGTGAAAAATCAGATCATATTAATGATTGTTTAAATATGAACACTCCCACGTCTTCGAGATCTTCTAGTCCAGAACTCCAAACATTTTCTACCAACCCTTGTCAAATTAATTCACTTTGGAAAGATAATTAAAATTTATTGATTGACCAAATATATACTAAACTTTTAATATCTTACTAAAAAGGATGAAAGATATAAAAAAAAAAAAAAAAAGCTAGGAATATTTTATGATAAAATTTACATGAATTAATTTTATGTATCAACTTTTTTTAAAAAATATTTATTTTTTTAAACTTTAATCAAATTTTATCAACGAAAGTGACCAATTGAAAGATGTAAAGAAAATTTTTTCTAAACTTTTAGCAGAGACTTTTCTCTCATTAATTTTAATATGTTTTTCTCTTTTATTAGACTATATACAATTAAAAGTAATTATTAAAATCTATATAAATCTATTTGTGCCAGATTGCCAGTATTAACTTAAATAAAAAAAAATTAATTATAAGAAAATGGTTAAATAATAAATATTTTCTTGTCTAACGTAGAAAATGCATTTATTAGTGAAAGTCTATACTCTTATTTAAGGTAATCGGAAAAAATAGACCCAGAAAAAATTTTAAAGTTATGAAAAATTCATATTCTGAGTCTATTTTTTACGGAATTCCTTATTCAAAGCTTTTATGTAATTTATATTGATTGTTGAGCAAGAAAAAAATAATGGAAAGTATTTTATGGAACAAATTAAATGTATTGTAGATAATAAAAAATAAAAACATCTAACTATCTTCATATATGTAACATCGAAAAGAAATATATTATATTTATTATTATAAATAAATAAATCTATATTATAAAAATATATTTACATAATTCATATTTTGTAAAAAATTAAAAAATTTCTTACAGCCTCTATCGACTAAATTAATTTAATTTTTTAAGGGGGTATTCTGATCCAGAAGCATGATTTTCAGGTAATTTTTTGAAGTGTCGTAAAAAAAGGCAATCAATATTTTTACTATCCATTTTTTCAAAAAAAAAAATCATAAATAATAATATTATTAATTCTGAAAAGTTATCGGCCAAGTATCTAAAGACAATAAATCTACAACAACAGCAGTGTGTGTTTTTGAAAATTTGGGAATACAAATAAGTCTAATTGTTTGTCCTTGATCACCAGTTACACATTTTGTTGCATATTCATTAGTATTCCCAACAAAATAAATATCAGGACATTCGTCTATGATAAATGGATCAGTTTCAACGTAGGGGTAGGCAGCAAGTGTATCGGGTGCTGTTGGTGCAAAGTGCCTCCAATTTAATGTTTTTTCTAACCAATCAATTGGTGAATAATCATTTAAATTCGCTACTTTCATAATATCTTCTATTGGTTGACCACTCGAGCCTGCTAAAATTCTACTTCCGATTTTTCCAATCCAAGGATTTGTGGCGGCATACAAGCTTTTATACCTTAAATTTTTTTTTACGTCTACAAATAATATGAATTTTTTTTTATAAAAAAAAAAAAAAATGTATAACATACCTGAAAGAAAGCGGTAAAATAGAGGGATGAAAAGGTTGTTGCGGTATTGAATGATTTGATGGATCAAATTGCCCAGGCATCAGAATGACATTTGATGTCGAGACGATTTCACTTAGCAAAGTATCAAATCTACGTGTTGCTAGTATTGTGTCCATTGTAGCAGCTGTAAATTTATTTTTTGAGTCCACATATCCTTTGTGTGTATAAGTTTCGACAGAACCTTTTATGCTGTTTCCTATCAAAGAAGACAATTAATCTAAATTATTATAAGAAATGACCGTGTATCTTGTGAACTATTGACATTTTTAAAAATATAAGCTCACCCTAACGTTACATTGACCAAGACCTTTAATTTGAGTACCCACATTAATTTTTCATATATTTATATATTTTATAAATATGTATATATGAAAAATATATAAAATTGCATGTGGGTACTCAAATGAAAGCTCTAAGACCTTTAATTTGAGTACCCACATTAATTTTTCATATATTTATATATTTTATAAATATGTATATATGAAAAATATATAAAATTGCATGTGGGTACTCAAATGAAAGCTCTCGATGAGTATAACATCAGAATGAGCTTATATCTTTAAAATTTTTCTTACCAGCTATTATCACTTGTGCAATAATCGCTGAATTTTCTTGAACTTGGTTGTTTCCCGCCATCCCACTGATCCATTCACTCAAAAGTTGATAGTGTAACGAGTCCGGATTGCCAGATAAGTCTAGCCCCGATAATAATAAAATTAAAATTTTTTCTTCTGATGGAAACATTAGAGGAGAGCATTCCGAAGCTTGAGGACAAATTCCTGGTACACAATAATCCTTGACCTAGAATTAAAAATAAAAAAAATTATTAATTACTACGTAGAGTATAAACCAACGCTCTTCTTATAATTAAATAAAAAAACATACGTTAAATGTTCCACCACTGGACTGGTAACCTAACACACCGCAAATTAACCCTGTTACCATTTCTTTATGATTTAAATCACTGCCTACTAATTTAATTCTCAGCATTTCATCTTCGAGAAATAATTGGTCTTTTTCAGATGAATAATTAGACCTTGATGACTGTGGTATTAATTGAAGTTCATCACTAAGCTCTTTTAAAATAGACGGCTTTAATTCTTGATGCTTATAAATAATTCCTATAAGTATGACTAGTTTTTCTGCTTCACTTTTACCGTCATTGTCATCATCACCAAGTTGAGATATTGTTTTAACTTGATATTGCCCTAAAAATAATATAAATATTTAATTATAATTTTTTTAATTAATAATTAATAAAAAAAAATGACACTGAAGCGAACATTGACAATTTTTAGATTTTTTTTTTTTAATAAATTAAATTTAGAACATTATTTTTACCTGACAATTTTTTAATTTTATTTCTCAAAAAAATATTTTAAAAAAATTGCATTTTTAATTCTTCAATATTTCTATATATGACACTGAATCTAACAGACATTGACAATTTTTAGATTTTTTTTTTTTAATAAATTAAATTTAGAACATTATTTTTACCTGACAATTTTTTAATTTTATTTCTCAAAAAAATATTTTAAAAAAATTGCATTTTTAATTTTTTAAAATTTCTAAATGTCCATTTTTTTCATCCAGTAATTTATTTATTTAAAAAATTATTAAATATCGGCTAAATTAATTTTCATAAACGTTATATATAATTTTTTGAAGTTTTAAAAAATAGAATATTTTTTAAATAAATTTTTTTTTCTATAATTGTCAAAAAATTTTCAAAAGTTTTAATTTCAGTGTCATAAAAAAAAAAAAATTATTTACCCCATTTTTCTTTGGATTTATTTTCTAAAATAATTTTCAAAGCTCTTAACCGAGCGATATAAATATTGGAGTATTGCTTGTCAAATTTTCTATCTCCAATAATAAATTTTTTAAAGTCTTCAAATTCAATTGATTTTCTTTCAATTTTAATTTCGGCATTGTCCATATCACTAAACTCACTCATTAATCTAATTATTACTACTTACAATTACAATAAAAAATAAAAATGCATATTTTTTGTTTTGTTTTTATCCGGCTGTCAAAAAAAATAAAAAAACAACAAATGTCAATAAAAACAGCTGATTAGCAAAAAACTGTCAAATACTGCCACCTAGCGGTAAGAAATCAAAACTATTTTTGCCGTAAAATTCCTCACTGCATTTGTTTATAACCACACAATTTAAATAAATCGCAGGAATGTATAAAATTTTCAAAAACAAAATAAACCACTTGAAATTTTTATAGTTTAGTTAACAATTATTACTGTCATAGATATTGATAATAATTGTAGCCACTTAAAATAAAGCGATAATGAATGAAGAGCCAGAGGGATTATTAAAAAATTATTTAAAGTAAGTTTATATATTTTTTTAATATTAATTTAACCTTTAAAAAAAATTTAATATTCACTATTGACAATATTAAAATAAATTAATTACAATAATTACAGTGCAGAGGAATTATTAGCATCAAACAGCTTGAGAGCTCGAGTCTCAAATGAAATTGAACAGACTTCAAAGGTAATACCAAAAACAGGACTGAGACTCTTTGAGCCAAATGGATCATGGCTCCAGAATCGACAGATAGATGCATGTTTAGAAGCACGAAGAGATTTAATAAATGTAGAAAGAGTTAAGAAGGTGTCTAAGTTAGCTGTCGGTGAATGGCTGCCTCAGGAAAGACGTGTCATAGTCACTAAAAGGTCTGGTGTTGACTGGAATAATTTTGGATGTGAACTTCGAGGTACTTTGTATTTAAATCCTGAAGAAGCTTTATTACAAGTGGAATTGGTAATTTATTTATTTATTTTTTTTTTATAGTTAAGTACAATGCAATTTAATATAATTAAGAAATGACCTTGTATCTCGTGAACTGTTGACATTTGAGCACCCACATCAATTTTTCATATATTTATATATATATATATATATATATATATATATATATCATATATATTTATATATATGATATATATATAAAAATACATGTGGGTACTCAAATGAAAGCTCTTGATGAGTGTAACATCGCCATGAGTTTATATTTTTAAAAAGGTCAATATTTAAGAAAGTACAGTGCAATTTAACAAAAGTTATCATAAAGTTTAACTTTAGTATCATTAATAAACGAAATAATAATATTAATGATTTATTTATTTATTACTATAGAATTGTTTGGACTTACTCTTCAACGGTGTATCATTATCAGTCCAACAAGCCTATGAATTACTAATAAACGCCCCCAACTCCGATTGCTCATTAGAAGAATACAGAGTATACAGTCAATTAGCCCGGTCAGGCTATCGTCTGAAGAGATTTTACTATCAAAAATCAGATTATGAAAAAGACGATTCCTCCCAGCTGAAGAAAAAAGTTATCATTGATCTAGAAGGCAGTCAGTGGATGAGTGGTGCCCCACTTTCTCGAGACACCGCCGATAAAAATACTAAAAACGACGCTGAGTTTGTTATAAACAGTATTATTGATAAAATAGAGGTTGAAGAGCAGAACTCTGAGGATAAATCTGCGGAAAATATTTTGAATAAAATAGAAAATGATATTAAAAGCAAAGATAAAAATAAGAGAAGATTAAATATTGTTTCTGTTGAAACTATGGTTGAACCAGTTAAATTGGTCGCTAATAAAAAAGAATCTAATCAATCACTTGGTATTCGCATACAACGCAATGTTAAGCTTTTACCTAAACGAACTGATAAAATAATTCCTTCTTCTTATTTAAATATTGATTCTAATTCTGGTCAAATTACTTCTGATAAATTTAATACAAGTGATTCTGAAAAAGTAGCTGAAAAAAGAAAATTAGATGTAATTAATACTTCAGTTCCTTCTACGTCATCTTTGTCTTTAGAATCATTGAAAGAAGTAACGTTAATACCAGTAAAAAAAATAAAAAATGAAAAGATTGAATTGTCTGATGATGAAATTGAAGAAATTCCAATACCGATGACCAGACAAGAAATGTTGAATTGTCTTCCTAATATTAAAGACAAAAATTCTATTAAAGTAACAATTGATCCTAAATACATTCCACAAGATATTAAATTAAATAAAAATACAATTGAGTATGATTCTTCAAATTTAAATGACAGTAGAGAGAATTATCAGAATAATCGACAATTGAACAGATTTTCAAGTTCACGTGGAGTACATAAAAATTGGATAAATAACATTAATCATACAAATAATTATCGAAGACCAAGCTATCAAGACATAACTAATTATCACATGATGTACGGTAATTCTTCTAATTATAATTATCCAGCTTTTAATTATTCAAATCAACAAAGTGTCTCCAATCGATGGTCGTCATTGCATGTTAATTTTTTTAAAAATATTGCGATGGCTACATTTGCCTTGAGGACTTCTATTACTCAAAGTTTATCAAATATTTATTCTTCTTCTTCTTTTGATCCGCAACAATATTTTGGTGGAAGACAAAATTCACGTTATTATAATCCGGGAATTTATCATAATAATAGATCTCAGAAGTCAATTGATAATACTAATAATATTAATAAAAATGAAAATAAAAATCGTGATTTATTAAATCCAGTAGAAGATAGTGACTTTGAAAATTATTGTTCGTTTGAAAAAGCACCGGCTGATTCGTGGACCCAGTTAAAGAAATTATGGAAAGACGCTAAGACAATAACTATTGAAGATGATAATGATCATGTGGATTGCAGTGAAGTTGAAGTTATTAATCACACTATTCAGCCACTTGTTGGGCCTAAATATTCGTCAAATCTGAAACAAATTTATGATAGATTGAAAATTATTAAGCCGGCTCAGGATAAATCAGTGAGGAAGAAAAGAGGAATTTACAAAATTTCTTACAAGGTTTATTCTAATACACAACTTTATAGAAAAGCTAGTCCAGGTCATGCTATGTTTCATCTAGTTATAACAAGGTTATTATTATTTTTTTTGTAATTATTTACAAAAAATTTATCATTTTTTTTAACAAAATTTTTTTTTGGAAAATTTTGAAATTTTTTTTTAAATACATAAAAAAATTAACAATTAAAAAACAAGCAGAATAAAAAAAAATTGTAAATAATTACTTTAAGATTTTATTAATGATATTTTATTTACTATTTTTTTTTTTTTTAGTCAAAAAAATAGCCAGTCTCTTCAACCAATTGATCTCAACAGGCTTTATCAGGATGGAGATGGAATAGCTATTGTTTTTGCACATGTCAGTGGTGCTACAATATGCTTCATGCAAGCTGGTGTCGTTGCATTACCCAATTTAGAGTGATAAATTAAAAATTTTTGTACTGCAGAAGAAAAATGAATATTTAATAGATAATTGTAAATTATTTACAAATATTTATACTGTAAAAATATAAATAAGTTGGAGCAAAATTTACTATTAAAATATACAAATAAGTATTGCATACTTATCAAAAGTTAATTTTGCTCATGTATTTTCTAAAATTAATTTAGTAGATATTTGATAATTCTAACAATTTTTTTGATAAAAAAATTATAGCAAAAAAAAAATTTGAAATTTAGAAATGAAAAAAAAAATTAAAGATGCAATTTTTTAAAATTAATTTTTTGGAATAAATTTATTTGTTAAATAACATTAAAAAATTATCAAATAACTGCTAACTTAATAATTTTTTTTTTTCAATTAATCTTTAATATAAAAATAAAAAATGTATTTTTATAATTTCTATTAAAATATAAATACTAGATGACGCTAGTGACATGTTTTGATATAAGAGTAAATTTATAGCAGGCATGTCAACTATCGCACTAGATCTCTTCTCTTGAAATTGGTGACATTGATTGCCTAGTTGTCATATGTGATAATTATATGTGTGTACATATGTAAATACGTGTATGACCCGCTGTCAGTTGATTGCAAAAAATGTGGGTGGCTAGCTGGTTAAAATTACTGATATAAATTTACAACAAAAAAACAATACCAACAATCAAGACTGATCAGCACCACTAATTAACCTTGTATATACATCAGCACACACATTATTAAATATATATGTTAATGACAACGACTTGTGTCAACAAATTAACACTACAGCTGACAGCTACTTTCTTTTTGTACAATTTTTATAAAAGTTAGAAGAAAAATATAAAAGAAAAAAATTTAATTAAATCTTTTACTCAGTTGTAATATTTTTGACGTGTGAATGTAAATATAAAAATAAATATTAGCAGTGTAAATTAAATTAAAATAAATAATCATGTTCTTTCCAATTGGTTGGCCGAGGGTTTTAAATCCGTCAGAACTCAATCAAATAAATGCTATTGTATGTAATAGAGACAAAATTTTGTTTGCTATTTTGACACGAGATACTTTAGCTATTTGGTATTGCAAAGTAAGTAATTTTTATATTTGTGACATTTTAACATACATTCATTGTGTAGGTTATGAATGATATGGTCAGCTGTCAATTTAAAAAATTTTTTTAATAAATTAATTGCAATAAAAAAATGCTTCTAAAAAATTTCACTTGTAATTTTTATTAATTTTCACATGTGAAGCTTTTTAATTGAATTTTTTTTATTACATTAAAGTTAGCTGTCACTTAATTTAATTTAATTTAATTTTTTTTAACAAATTTTTTTCGAAAAATCATTTTTTATTTTTTTTTAATTTCTATTTGATTGTTACAAAAATCTAAAAAAATTGACAGATGTCTGTTAATTTTAATATCACTAAAATATCAAGTAATTTTAATTCTTTTTTTTTTTTTTTTTATTTAATTTAGCCCTGCGTACCTATTGTTTTTCATAGACGAACTAAAGATTCAATAGAAAAATGTGGTGAAAATTTATTGGTACAGTGGAAACCCGATTCCAGTATGCTGACAGTAGCAGTAAGTTAAATAATTTTTAATGATCTATCGTTCATATTTAATTACACGGAAATTAGCAGAGACTATAAAATTTTATCTTCCTTTAAAAATGAACAGCCTAGAAAATGATTTTTAAAAAATCTCATTTATTTATTTAAAAAATTATAAATGTAATTTTTTAAAAATAGTTTTCTAGACCTAATTTATTTTTAAATAAAAATTAAAAAATTGTCGAGAGTCTGCTAATGTCTGTCATAAAAAATGATCAGATGTCTTAAAAATAATTAATGATAAAAATTCTATTAATTTCCAGACAACAGAAAGTTATTTATTATTTTACCGATTGTCCGACAGCGGAGGAGATAATCATGGTCTGTATGAGCAAAAAGATTCCCCAGTGTCTAGTTTGCGCCGTGACAGCGCCGAGCTTTTTATAAAAGAAGTAATCCCGTCTTTAGTCCTGACATTTGTCATACCTGTATGGATAGACGGAGGAATAAGTTCATTAGTATGTATCAGAGATGAGCTAATGGTCGCCACAAAAACGAGTATAATAATAAGACAGCGCTGGGAAGGTTCTGTAAATCGCGACTACTCATTAGACCTAAAAAGAGTTCCTTTTAGTGTTGATCAACAAATTTCAACAGTTGCTGTGCCAATAACCGATAATAATATTTATGTAACAGATATTGAATATTCTCCGTTAGTTGGAGGTTTCGCAATTGTTTTAAGTAATGGAAAAGCTGCTTTCTTAACAGCCCAGTCATTGAAATTTGATCCAAATCAAGTACAGGGTATTTGGGCCAAAGATTTAGATGATGCAACATGCGCTGCTGTTAATCACAAATACCGTTTGATTGCATTCGGACGTAAAAATTCTCAAGGAGTTGTTTACTATGTTGATGAGACAACGGGAGGTCTTGAAGTGTCTCACACACTCAGTTTGTCTTCTAAAGATTATCCAGGAAGACCGGGGAATGTCAAGTGCCTCAGATGGACACCCGATAGCTGCGCTATCGCTCTGGCTTGGGATACTGGAGGCTTGGCTATTTGGAGTACATTCGGAGC
Organism: Cotesia vestalis; assembly: GCA_000956155.1. Lineage (NCBI taxonomy): Eukaryota > Metazoa > Arthropoda > Insecta > Hymenoptera > Braconidae > Cotesia > Cotesia vestalis. The sequence continues at coordinate 123,357 of JZSA01004849.1, read as the reverse complement.
ACTTTTACTTTGTACATTAAAATGGGATTATGGCTTACATGTTGATTTAACTCGTGATAATCCGCTGCGTGTTCATACAATGGTATTATTATTATTTTTACTTTTATTTATTTATTTGACGCCAATCGGAATAATAAAACAATTAGTACATTTTTTAAATTATAAAATATTAATTATAAATTTAAAAATCTGAAAATTTTCAGATTTATTCGAAAATTACTTTTACTATAATTTATAAGTCTATAATTGATTTTGTTACAGTAATTTATTTATTTTTTTTTTTTTTTTTATTATTAAGGAATGGTCAGCTGAAGGTTATCAACTATGGATGCTTAGAGAATCTCCAAATAATACAATTAAACAAGAAAATAATGAAGATATAGTTAATCAAGAATGTTCTTTAATTCAATTAGATTTTGTAAAAAGCCCCCTTACGGTAAATCCGTGTATGGTAAGATTTTTAATTAATATTATGGCCATGATTTTTACCTTGAATCTTGATAACTATTGACCAATATTTTTTTTTTTTTTTTTTTTTTTTTTTAAATACTAAGTATAAAAAATTATAGAATTTTGTAAAATAATTTTTTCTTTTACTCTAATTTATTTATTAAAAAAATTATCAAGTCTCTCAATTGAGTGAGCAATTTAATAATAACAATTTTTTTAAATAATTTTAAGGGACATCACGGGCATTTATATCTGCAAGGCGAAGATCGTTTGTACCTTAATTTAGGCGGTGTAGTAACAGATACACCAAATTTTCATTTAGGAAATGATATTGTAAATGACTCAACTTGCCAAACATTAGCTGGATCGAAGCAGTGGCTAGTAGTACCAATACCGAGTGTATATAGTGGTTCCAACTGGCCAATTCGAGTAATTAATTAAAAATTTTAAAATAATTTAAAAAACCAATTTGTGAAAAAAAAAAAAAATATATAAATTAAAATTTTTCCAGTACACAGCAATTGACAATGAAGGACAGAATATTGCTGTGGCGGGACGTACAGGTTTGGCGCATTATTCTTTATCCTCCCGAAAATGGAAACTTTTCGGTAATGAAAATCAAGAAAGGGATTTTATAGTAACTGGAGGCCTGCTTTGGCACCGCGGATTCATGATTGCTTCCAGTTACTCTATTGTAGAAGACAAAGATGAGATAAGAATCTATCCCCGAGACACAAGACTGGATAATAATTATGTTAAAAGTGTTCGAATGCCTTCTCAAGTATTACTCGTCAACACAATGAAAGAAAGGCTGGTAATATTTTGTGCTAATGCTCAAGTAAGTATTTTCGACATGACGCTCGAAGGAATTGAAGGTACTGGAAGCATTGAGCTCACAAGAACTCAAATAGTTGACATTAGCGGACTTTGTGTACACCCAGCTTGTGTTGTTAGCGCAACATTGACAACAATACGAGCTGAAACAGCTGGGACTCATCCACACCCAGAGAGTTTGCTTTTGAATGTGTCTGGAAAACTTTTAATGGTACAACGTGAGCATTGTACTGACAACACTGAAGTAGTAAGTTATTTTATTTATATTTGTCTTTTATTATAATTTTTATTTTTTATAATTATAATAATAATCGTAATCTATATTATCAAGAGAATAAGTTATTCTGACTGCAAGGTTGCTAGTTATTATTATTTTTAAAAAATTTACATCAATAAAAATTAAATTTATTTATTTAATTACAGCTATTCACATGTGGAGCTCCAAATGTTTTAGCTTCTTGCGTAGAAAACGTTTGGGTACCGTGGCGATCTCGTCGAGACAAACCGCACCTTACAGAAGCATTATGGCTCTTTTGTGGCGCTCATGGAATGAGAGTTTGGCTGCCCTTGTTTCCCCGTAACCATCAAGACAACGCGCATACATTTATGAGCAAGAGAATAATGTTGCCGTTTCAATTAAAAATTTATCCCTTGGCAATTCTCTTTGAAGACGCTATAATTCTCGGTGCTGAAAATGACACAGTTTTGTACACATCAGACAGTAACTCGCCTTTCTCGTTGCCTTTTAGTTTACTCGAATTAACCAGCCAAGTGTATCTCCACCAAATACTTCGTCAATTAATCCACCGTAACTTGGGTTATCACGCCTGGGAAATAGCCCGCTCTTGCGTAGCGCTACCATATTTTTCCCATTCATTAGAATTATTACTCCACGAAGTGCTGGAAGAAGAAGCAACAAGCAAAGAGCCATTACCTGACGCTCAATTGCCTAGCGTTGTAGAATTTATCCGTGAATTTCCTGGAGTCTGGGCTCGAGCAGTAGTCCAATGCGCTCGTAAAACAGAGATAGCATTATGGCCTTATTTATTTTCAATAGCTGGATCACCAAAAAAACTCCTACAAGATTGTTTACAGCGCCAACAATTAGACACGGCTGCAAGTTATTTAATAATTCTTCAAAATTTAGAGCCTTCATCTGTTAGCAGACAACACGCAACTCTATTACTTGACGCGGCATTAGAACAAGGAAGATGGGAATTATCGCGTGACTTGGTACGTTTTCTTCGTGCAATTGATCCAAATGACGTTGAGTCGCCGCGAAACTCATGGGGCGGTACTGGTAAATTATCCGGTCCGCCTCCAACGCCATCAGTGTCACCTCATGAGGAAGATCTTTCTCTAGTTCTTGGAACTATGCAAGTCTCAAGAAGCCGCAGTTACAGTACAACAGTAACTCCTAAAGTTCAATTTGATACAGCTAATAAAGAGCCACCACCGCCTTCTTCAATGCTGGAAAAAACGCGAAATGCTGTAATGCGACGGAAAAAATCTGTCCCAAGTTTTAAGCCCGAAAAAAATAATAATAATAACAATAATAATAATAATAATCAAGAATCTTCAGCTGAAGAATTTTTTATTGATGTTATTTTACAAAGGCATGCACGTCGTTTGCTTTCAGCAAGAAGGCTTGCAGATTTAGGACACTTTGCAGCGCGTTTAGATTTTCATTTGGTCAGTTGGTTGGCCAGAGAACGAGAACGAGCTGCTAAAATTGATGATTTTGTAGTTGCGCTTAAAGCTGCTCATGAAGATTTTTCTTTTCCGTACCCGACTTTGTCTCTGACGAATCTAGAAAAATTACGAAGACCAAGTCATGCTATGTCTACTAGATCTAGATCTGTTGAATATTCAGAAAATGAAACGCAAACTACGACGACATTTACGAATAATATTAATAATAATAATATTGGACCCGTGGATTTACCAGCAGACAGTGGGTATACTAGCTTGTCAAGCACGAGGCCTGGAGGAATTTATGGAGGCTTGGTGTCACCTGTAGCGAGTCTTGATACGCAGTTTCCGATTGTGGAGACGAAGTTGACTCCTAGAATTCATCAGGATGCGACGAGTGTGCTGAGTGATACTAGCACTATTTGGAGGGACGATGTAGAATCGGTTGTGGGAACTTGTTGGGTCTCTAGTGATGCTATTGAACCAGCTGATAATAATTCGAACTCACTTTGTGGACCGACCAGTCGGGCTCAGGTTCAAGTTAGGTATCTTCTGCAATTGTTTTTGGAGGCTGGCTGTATTGGCTGGGCCGCTGTGCTTACTACGATGCTGAGAGATGCTTCGGCTATGGCGAGGACTGTTAGGGCTGCTCACGCTCCTATGCAGACTTTAGATTCGATTGTTAATCTCAGGGATGGAATTCTTACGCTTGCTAAATGGTCACAATCTGAGTGGTGAGTTTTATAGTAATCTTTATAATTAATCTAAAATATTTTTATTAATCTAAAATATTTTTAATTTTATTTTTAGTCTTGGCTACAGATCATTTGTCTCGGGAATTCAAAGCCAGACGTCATTGCTCAATCGTTTGATCGTCGTAAAACAGCAGCAACAGCAGCAATTGATCCAACAACAAGAACAGCAGCAACAACAATTGATTCAAGAACAGCAACAGAAGCAGCAGCAAGAACAGCACGTAAGACATCAAACTGAGCATGAGATTATTGAGAGTCCATCATCAAGTCCCGCTCCATCATTCGGGAGCAATCAACGTGGTAATATTTCACGCTCAAGACATTCGTCAGTGAGTCAAGCTTCGTTAACTGTTGCTTCTACAGTTACTGCTGCAACACCAAATACTACCAAGGAAGAAATTAAAATTGATGAACTATTTTCGGGCACTGGCATCGGCAAAGAGGCTATTCATAATAGCAGTAATGAAAAGTTTGATGATTCTCAGCAACAGTCTAATTGTGTAATCTCGTAAAATATTTTTTTTTTTTGTTTAAATTCAATTAATTTTTTTTATTTTATTTTATTGGACCACAATAATCAGTACCTTAACATTGCTCAATAAATTAAACAAATAAAATTAAATAGTGCAAGTTTTAGCGGCTAACGTGTATGTTGACAGACAATCAAACAATAATTGTTATTATTTTTATATATAGTGTCCCTGACTTTGTATTATAGCAATAACGCAAGATGCATGACTCTACTAAGTAATGTCGATGTGCTTGCGAATTAAAAAGTGACATTTAGTTCTAATATTTCCGTGTTGGTCAGAGGCATATTATTTTTATATTAATTACAATTTTTTCTTAATTTTATTATTAAAAAAAAAAAGAATTATTTTTTTTTAATTAATTAAAAATAAGTTTAACAGGGTTCAGTAGATTTATATATAATAAATAAATATTAAAATTTTTTGTAAAATTAAAGGCAATGTTAAACGATTGATATTGATTAATTCACGGGGCAAAATTGTGTATATATTTAGATGTCATGATCGGCTGTCAATATTTAAATTGCTCACTCACTAGTTTTACCAAATGATAAAATAATAAGTAGAAATAATTTATATGTCTTATATTTGTAATAAATTAATTAATTTTAGGAAAAAAAAAAGGGAGAGATAAAAAATATATTATATACTTAAATATTAACTAATGAATTATAAAATATATTTAATGATATTTTCACACAATTTAATCTCAAAAAGTCATTTTCCTTTTGGTATAAATTTTTTTATACCTTTAATTTCTTTTTTTTTTTTTTTTTTTATAATTAAGATTTATGATTAGAAAAATATAATTACTGTAATATCGTATAATATATAACACAGATATTTTTAAGAATTGAGCATTGTAAAAAATATTAAGTTTTCTACAAATAGCAAAAAATATATCAAGATATATATTTTTGATAATTATTTTCTGTCGATCAACGGCAGTGAAATCAGGAGAAAATTTGGTAATATTTACTAGTGGGGTCAAACGTATTTTTGGCCAAAAAAAAAAATTATTGAATATCACAATTTTCTAAAAAATTTATTAAAATTGTGATAATCAATTTTTTTTTAATTGTTCATTTTTTAATGTATTTTTCAAAAAAAAAAAAAAAAATCAATAAAATCAAATAGAAATTTCGTTCAAAAAAAATGAAAATTAAAATCGTGGACCCTACTTGTAAATAATTACCAAAAATTTTTATTTTTTTAAATCAAAAATTTTTAGACATTTACCACTGTCAAAAATAATTTTTCAAAATACTTAATTAAGAATAAAAAAATATTTAAGCCCCTAAATTTATGGAAGAAATGAATCTTTGGATGTAATAATTTTTCCTAGATAAAAAAAGCCTAGCGTAATAGTTATACCAGCAGTAATTGTAACAGTGAATCGCTCTTGGCTCCCTATTATATTATCATTATTATCATCTCCGTATGTATTACACTGCTGTTTAATAACCACCACAATGGACATTGTCCGTCACATGATAGGCCAATGATTTATGGTAAAATAATACAAGTTAAATTTAATACGTAGATATTACTGCTGTTGATAATTTGGGTTATACGGAGACTGCTTCGCGTAAGGTTCTGCGGAGTAAGGTGGTGGCTGTCCTTGATGTGTCGAAGCTGATACTAAATTAAAAAAACACATTATCATTATTATTAAATAAACTTATTTTAATTGATAGTTAGAGATAAAAAATTTACCTTGAGGGTTCGAAGCAGGATACGGGGGATAAATAGTGTGAATAGGTTGACTTGGCATTGGATTATTTGCCGGTTGATGAATTACCGTAACACCTCCTGGTGTTTGGACTCCTGGAACAGAAAGTGGGAAATTTTTTCTTACCGCCAAATAATTAAAAATCTGAATTATTTTTTTAAGTAAATTATATTTTTATTAATTTTTTAATACACAGATCTATAAAAGTCATAAAAATAAAATGACATTAAATTTAGCATTAATTTGACAATTTTTAACAAAAAAATTTTTTTTTTTTAATAATTTATTTGTTACAAAAATTATTAAATATATGCTAAATAAATTTTTAGAAAAATAAAACATATATTTGATAATTTTTTTTAACAAATAAATTTTATCCGGAAAATTATTTTTAAAAAATTAAATTTTTTAATAATTTATTTGTTACAAAAATTATTAAATATATGCGAAAGAAATTTTTATAAAAATAAAATATATTTAAATATAAAAATTTATTTTATAATTATTATCATTATTATTACTGTCATATCTTATCATAAACAAAAAAATGGAATGTATGTTGTTTAAGTCTAGAGTAAAAAGTTTAAAATACAAGTAAGTAAACCAGTACTTACAATAACGCTAATATAAAAAATACTGATAGCAATAAGCTAATATAAAAGTTTTTATATCAAAATAGCTAAAAAAGCATTTTTGTTCGAGATATATAAGTATCAAACCATTAGTCAACATTGCAATGGTTTTATAAGTAGTTTGTAGTAAATATATAATGTAAAGAGTAATAATAATTAATAGTGTACGTTTGTTATAGTACGTAATTTTTAGGAATATAGTAGTACTGAAAAATGGTCTTTAATATATTAAAGTTTTAAGCATGATCCTCTGAGCGATACTTGGTGGGTAACGTGATGCACTTAAGCATAACCGGATCCTGAAAAAAAATGACTCATCAGTCTTTCAATACATTGATTATTTTATTTCGAACCCATTGTATTTTTATCGTGTATAGTCGATATTATTTTTTTTTTTTCTATATATAATAGTGTTATAGTTTAAATAGCCATGATAAAATAACGCTGACATAATATTAATGATGATAATAATAATAATAATAATAATAACGAATATAATAATACAGCAAAATGTCCACGAAATCAACTCCCACTCTTGATTCCGAGAACGACCATTAAAAGCATGAATCTGAGTTGTTCTTTGCTGCTTTTTATCGGCTCTAACATTGTGATATCTTTGAAATTTTTATTTTTGATAACAGTAATGACTAAGTCAGTCTCGTAAAATAAAATAAAGTTTAATTTAAATTTTTAAAAATATAATTTGCCACGAAATTGATTTTATTTTTTTTTTTAATTATTAAATTAGAATTAAAAAATAATTTTTAAAAATTGCACTTACAGTTTTTGAAGTTTTTTACAAATGAAAAATTTTTTTTTAATTTTGTAATATTTTTTTTTCATTAAAAAAAGAACTCTAAAAATTTTTAGATGTTAATTTTCATCTTATGATAATAATAATAATGTATAAAAAAATGAACAAAGAAAAAACTTACTTCCATAGACGGTTCCACGGTGGCGTCTTTTGTACCATGGACAGCAACTGCAGCACAAACACGAGATGCATAAAACGAAGAATGTCACTACGACAATAACTGCGATAATAGCAGGAACGATTATTCCCAGTCTGAAAATTAAATAGTAAAAATTGATTTTAAAAAAATAATTAATGAAAATTCAGTTATAATAATAAAGTTAGCCGACATTTTTTATTTTTTTATTTTGCTTCATTTATTAAATTATAACAAAAAAATGTTTTTTAAAAATTGCACTTATAATTTTTGAAGTTTTGAAAAATTGAAAAAGATTTTTGTTTATTTTTTTGTAATAATTTTTTAATAAAAAAAAAAAATCATAAAAATTTTTTTTATTGAAAAAATTATTATAAAAAAATCTTTTTTTGAAAAACTAAATGCAATTTTTAAAAAATGTTTTTAAATTTTAATTTAATAAATTAAGAAAAATAAAAAATGTCGGCTAACTTTATTATTATTATTATGAAGAATTATGCAGAAACTTACCCAGTTGTCAGGGCAAATTCTTGAGCATCACAGCAATAATAATCTCCATGAGTATTAAAGCAACAATATTCCTTTGAACGGTCGTCGAGTATAGGCCTCGGGCAATGGCTAATTACCTCGTCTAAAAAATTTTTACTTGAACCCAAGGAACAGTCCATACCTGTAAAAAACAAGTCCATCAATTAATTGGTTGTAAAATTCCAGAAAATGATAAGAACAAGATAAAAATATAATTGAGATTATTGTTCATATCATTTTGAATTGGTTGCAGAAAGAAGAGACGTTACACTGGTATAAAAAAAAATAAAATGCGCACAATAGATTTATCAAAAATTGTAAGTAATTATAATGTTTGTAAATTTGAAGAAAAAAATAATTTACCACAAACAGCGGAGGTACTAAAAACAATTACGAGAGTTGTAAGTGTTACAAATGACGTCATCTTGAATGATTTAATCACAAGTTGTTGAGAAATAATGTATATACTGTGTGTATTTATTTTTATACGACGCGATGCGTTTCAACAACCACCTTCAACTGCCCACAACTGCTTTTATTCATTCTCACTTTCGTTGGCTGCGCGAGTATTCATCAAATGACTGCTGAAAAAAGAATCTGTAGAAGAGGGGATACACACAGCATCTCACAAATACACTCACCCGGTTTCAGATAATTGATATTGATAATATTAATAATTTTCAAATAATTCCGATGATTTAACTTGTATTGAAATTGAAATTTTATTTTTTAATAATTTTATTTTATTGTTATGATAATTATTTAATAGTTTTTTTTTTATAATACTGAAGTCAGCTGTCATTTGATGATTTTTAGGAATTTTTTCGACAAATAATTTATTACAATAAAAACTTTTTAAAAAATTCCACTTGTAGATGTCAAAAAAATTAATTGTCGCCATTTTTTTTGTAGGAAATTTATTTGTTGCAAAAATCCAAAAAATTGACAGTTCTCAGCTAACTTCAGCTTCATTTTTTTTTTATTAATTTGCACTGACTATTTTTCAATTTTATTTAGCAAAAAAATTTTTTCTAAAAAATTATTTTTAAAAAATTGCATTTTTAATTTATTAAAATTTCTAAATACCCATTTTTTTGCAGCAAATTATTTATTAGAAAAATTATTAAATATCGGCTAAATTAATTTTCATGAAATTTTATAACAAAAGTAGCCATTTTTTAATAATTTTTGAATTAAAAAAAAAAATTATTCATTAAAAATTAATAATAATTAAAAATAACACCACAAAATTTCTTAAAACCTTTATAAAAATTTTTTTTGTTCACTTTAACTATTTAAAACTCACAGTCGGTTATTTACAATGAAATATTAAAACAGCCAATCAACATCGTCTGAGTCGCCATCTTGAAAACAGCGCATTCTGTCCTCGGACTACGGATAGCTCGTTCTTTTACTCGAGGAAAATCGTCGAACACCTACCAAAATGGGTCGTATGCACGCACCAGGGTAAATAATATGTTATTTTAAATTGCTATTGAATTATTTATCCATTCAAAAATTTTTTTTAATCATAAATACATTTGTTTGTCAAAAAAATTGTTTATTTTTGCGTGCATTCAGTTCCAAGCTGAGTGATTAAAAAACATAACCTAAAATGCCATGTGCTTGTGACATCATTAAAATTAAATTTTTAATAAAAATCATACAAAGTTAATTAATAATTATCTTTTAAAAATAAATCTGAATTTTAATTAAAATAAATAATTTTATTAATTACAGAAAAGGTATTTCCCAGTCGGCATTGCCGTACCGTAGAAGTGTACCTACATGGCTGAAACTAACTCCTGAGGACTGCAAGGACCTCATTTTTAAACTTGCTAAAAAAGGTCACACCCCATCGCAAATTGGTATGTAATTAATTATTTCTGTGATGATATTTAATGTAGAATATTAAGAGCTAATAGTTGATGTTTATTGTCAATAGGTGTGATACTCCGTGACTCTCATGGAGTCGGACAAGTCCGCTTCCGTACTGGAAACAAAATTTTGCGAATTGTCAAGAGTATGGGCCTTGCCCCAGATCTACCAGAAGATCTGTATTATTTAATCAAAAAGGCTGTCGCGATCCGCAAACATCTGGAGCGTAACAGAAAGGACAAGGACAGCAAGTTCCGGCTAATTTTGGTAGAATCCAGGATTCATAGATTAGCTCGGTACTACAAGAGCAAGGGATCACTTCCACCTTCATGGAAGTACGAGAGTTCAACAGCTAGTGCTCTTGTTGCTTAATTTCCCTTTATATACAATAAAAATTCATTGAAATATATATATATGTATTTTTGATTTATTTTTTATTTTAATTATTTATAGCTACTATTTTAAATAATTGTCACTCGGACAATTCTTATTAGTTTTTATTTATTTATTTATTTAAAAATTAAATTAGCCGACATAAAAATTTTTAGAATTTTATTTATTGACAAAATAATAAATTAAAATTTAGAAAAACTAGTTTTAATAGTTCTTGATGATCCAGGTAAGTGGAGATTTATTATTTTTATTAATAATAATCTTTATTAAAAAAATTTTTAATATTTTTTTTCTTTAACAATAAAATTTGTTCTAAAAAATTATTTAAAAAAAATTGTATTTTTAATTTATTAAAATTTCTACAAGTTCATTTTTTTAATAATTTTTTTCTACTATAATTTATTTGTTAAAGAAAATTAAAAAAAATGTGAAATGACAGATAAATTTAATATTTTCCTTGAAAAATGCGACTTACACGCCATCTGTTGTACATTATTGGTAGTTATTATTTATCTTAATACCAACCAACCAGTGCTCTTGAAGCGCGGGCTCACCTGCGTCGCATTTCGGCTTCTTTAGTTAACCAATCTTTGTTTACAACTAAATTTTACTGTTACTCTAAATTATATTTCAATGAATTATATTCTACCTTGATGATAATAATCAATAAAAAAAAAAAAAAAAACAATAATTAAAACTATTTTACAATAATGGAAGTAACACGTTCAAGTAAGTTTCATTTAATAACAACTCATTTTTACAACTACACATTGTGAATAAGTATTGGACAAATTAAAAAATGAATCATGTTCTTTGTATTATACAAATTTTAATTTAATAAAATAATGAAAATTTATTTAGTAGATATTTAATAGTTTTAAGAATTTTTTAATTGGATGAATTATGATGACATTAAAGTTAGCAGTCATTTGACCTATTTTTTAATTAGAAAAATTTTTCGGGAAAAATATTTTTAAAAAATACTATTTTTAATTTTATTAAATTTTAAGATGTTATTTTTTTTTTTATTCAGAATTTATTTGTTAAAAAAATTCTTAAAATTACCAAATATCTACTAAATTAATGTTAATTAAATTATGGCAAAAATTTTTTTTTGCCAACAATTATTTATTTTTTTTTTTTATAATAATTGATGAAAATTGTTATGAAAATTCTATAAATAAATAAATAAATAAATAACACGTTAATTTTTTATGACAGATTTCCAACAAGTTTTAAGCGAGCTTGATCAGGTATTGAAAGATGCAACATTTTTAGCAATCGATGGAGAATTCACAGGATTAAATTCCGGACCTGATGCTAAACCTTTTGATACTCCGTCTCAATATTATCAAAAGTTAAAGTCGGGTTCAATGGATTTTTTGCTCGTACAATTTGGTCTGTCAGCTTTCACATTTGATGTACAAACGAATAAGTACTTAATTTTAGTCATTATTATTTTTATTATTGAAAGTAATTTAGTTACAAAGGTTTATTTTATTTTTATAAAACTAAATGATTATAGGTACAGTCAAAGGTCTTACAATTTTTACGTATTTCCAAGACCATTAAACAGAGCGGCTCCAGATTGCAGATTTATGTGTCAAGCATCGTCAATTGTATTTTTAGCATCTCAAGGGTTTGATTTTAATAAATTATTCAGAGACGGTATACCTTACTTAACAACTAGTGATGAGGAGAAATTAACGAGCAAATTAGAAGAGAGACAGAAAGCCAGAGAAGATGGTTTGGAGCTTATACCCATTTCAGATGATGACAAGCCTCAAATTGAAGATATTTGGTAAGTTTTAGCAGAGATCTGATAATTTTTTTAATAAATAATTGTAGCAAGAAAAATTTATTTTAAAAGATTATAAATATAATTTTTTATCTGAGAAATTAAAATTTTATATTTTTAGCACCAAAATAGAAGAATTTATGAGCTCCAATGAGGAAGAAACAATGTTAAATAGATGCAATGCTTACATCAGAAGGATAATCCATCAAGAAGTAAGACTTCGGTGGCCTAATAAAATAAGAGTTGAAGGAAAAGTTGATGGTACAACACAGGGCTTGATGGTTTATAAAATGGGTACCAAAGAGGAAGAGAAAAAAAAGGAAGAAGAAAGGCGTGAAAAAGAAAAAGAAGAATTGAAAGAAGCTGTGGGTCTTAGTGTTCTATTGCGGAAAATTGCTGACTCTGTATGTACATGTATTGCTATTATTATTAATTTTTTCTTTTATTGGAGTAATAAAATAAATTTTTATTTTTCAGAATAAATTGATAGTTGGACATAATATGCTTCTAGATCTTTGTCATATAGTTCGTCAATTTTTCGGTCCACTGCCAGATTCTTATAAAGAATTTAAGTTATTGGTCCACAATTTATTTCCTAATCTTATAGACACTAAAGTACTCTCACAAGCACCTAACTTTAAGGATATTATACCTTCAAGTGTACTGAATTATATGCTAGACACTGTGAGCAAAGCACCATTTAATCTACCTGAAATAATTCCTGTGGAAAATCGAAGTTATAGTACCGCTGCTGAGACATATCATGAAGCTGGGTTTGATGCATATGCCACTGGATTGTGTTTCATTGCTATGGCCAATTTTATTGGTAAATATATTTATACTAGCATCCTTGCAGCCACTATGTGTAATAAATAAAATTTTTCTTTATTAGATAATGACTTTTGTTTTACAATGAAATTATTTTTATTGTAAAAAAAAAATAAGTAATATTGTTTTTAATTTTTAGGAGCATCTGAATCAACTCCAGTGCCAATGGTGCTTCCTGGTTCAGAGTTATTGAAGCCTTTTATCAACAAGTGATACTTACAATCTTAATATATTTTAAAGCAGCTTTATATTAAATTATTTTTTATTTATTTATTTTTTTTTTTGCTTAGATTGACGATGCTCAGATTAAAAGACTTTTCCTTCATCAATCTCGTTGGAGCGGATCGTAAGTACAAATTTCTACTTTTTATTTACTGAGTAATAATAATAATTATTATTATTAAAATACAAATTGTATTTACAGCTCAACCAAGCCGAAGTCATGTATTTCACGTCACATTTCCAAAAGAATGGAAATTAAGTAACTTGCAACAACTTTTTTCCCCATACGGTAATTTTATTTTTAATAATTGTAACAACACACAATATCAATGACTAAAAAAATTTTTTTTAACCGAATCTAGGAGGAGCTTTCATATCGTGGTTAACAGACACAACGGCATACGCAGGATTGAATTGTCGTGAAAGAGCTCCAGCATTCCTTAAAAAATTGAAGAAAAAAAATTACCGTTTAGGAGGTGCCCAACTCCAAACTTATGCTCACCATCAAGATTCACTGGAATCCTCATCAGTATCAAACAACGTGGAAGGAGGAAAAGGAGAAAAGGGAGATCGTAAACGAAAACAACCACCTACTGAGTAAGTTAATGTTAATTAAATTATTTATAAATATTAACAATAATAATAGAATAAATTGATTGAATGAGAGAGTGTGTTGTGTTGGGTAATCGGGAAAAAATAGACCCGGAAAAAATTTTATAGTTATGAAAAATTCATACACAAAGAAAAATTTCTTGACTGGAGAACAAAATTCTTGGTACAAGAAAATTTTCGAGTAAAATATTAATGAAAATTTACTTCTATCTTTATATTTAATTTTTTGGAGCAAGATTCTTATTTCTTAAAACAAGAGAATTAATTTTGTTGGAATAAGTGAAATTTCTTGTCAAAAAAAAAATTTTTTTTTCGCTCAAGAAAATAATAAAGAAGAAAAATATTTTATTGGCTCAAGTTAATCTTTTTTTCTGTGTATTATTCCATTAAAATTATCACAAAATAAAAATTATAATAAATTTATAATTTTAATGAAATAATATGAATTTTTCATAATTAAATTTTTTTCCGGGATTCGTTGAATTAATATTGGACGTACTTGGCGAACGAAATAATAATAATTTAATGTTCTCTTTTCTTATTCACATTCTTTCATTCTAAGTTTATAATTTTTACCAATTTCTTGTGAGTTTCCTGTACAAGTAACTATTTGCATAGCGTTGTTGACTTCAAGTCGGAATTAATGGCCATTGCGTGGCTCGTTACACGTGTAATATACATCTCTGGATCAGAGCAGTCTTTATTTTTTTTATTTTTATTTTTAATTAAAAAAAAAAAAAAAAAATAATTCTAATGTTTAGTTGTCGCTTTTAAAAATTGCACTTAACAGAATGGCTGGTCAAATAGGTGAGAGTTTGTCTCTAGCCTCGTTGAATTTAATCATTGAATTAAATGTGACCACCTAGACGATTATAGTTTATACAAATTAAAGCATCTGCTTGTACACATGTACAGATTTATACGAAGAATCATCCATACGATTAAACAAACACGCTTTGTTAGATCTTTTCTTAAGATTTAGCATTATCTGATTTACGCACCTTTACAGTACAGCCGATACATAAATGTTTTTTATTTAAACCATTACATCTTGCTTATTATAATGAGTATGAGATTGGAGTTGTCTTGAGATTAATCTAATAAATAAAATAACAAGATTGAGAAGAAGAAAAAAAAAAGACGAAAAATAAGAAGAAAAAGAAGACTAAATATAAAGAGAAGAAATGACTAAAGAAGAGATAGAAGAAGAATAAGAATAACTTGGAGAGAACAAGTCGAGACGTAATAAAGGTACGCCTAATTATCGCGCTCATTACGATACAAACGAGCCGCGTTGCCCACGTGCGAATAAAACCAACACTGTGTGCCAAGTATTAGAGTTTGATTAGAATAATGCAACATGCAACTCGGATAACGTGCCGTGGCGTGGCAAGAGCTTCGCAGCACTCTGGAATGCAAATGCAGACGAGTCTTGCATGTACACTTTTCCTTACCTATATGTATATATACATGAGTCACACACGATTAGACACACGCCTCCTCCTCTTGTATACACCGCAACGGCTAAGAAATAATCTTTTAACTTTTAAACTTGAGCATTCACATTTTGCTCTGCTCTATTATTCATACACTCAAGATAGTTTTACAAGAGTACTTTAATTAGTTTATACAACAAATATAAAAAATATAATAATAATAATAATAACAACCAGCAACCTTGTCACTGTGTAACTGCTGTGACTTGTGAACTATAAATAAATAAAATTAAATAATGAATTACGTTAAATTGCACTGTACTTTCTTAAATATTGACGTTTTTAAAAATATAACTTCATTCTGATGTTATACTCATCAAGAGCTTTCATTTGAGTACCCACATGCATTTTGATATATTTTTCATATATTCATATATATAATATATATAAATATATGAAAAATCGATGTGGGTACTCAAATGAAAGGTCTTGATCAGTGTAATGTCAAGATGAGTTTAAATCTTTAAAAATGTCAATATTTCACAAAATACAAGGTCATTTCTTAATTATGCATCCACTGAATTTAACTAAAAAAATCGATTTTATCATATGACTATCCTGGAAACAATATTTTTCTTTTAATAATAATAAACGTTCCAAAATTTTAAAAATTAATATATTTAAATAGAGTTAAAATTCAATATAATAATAATAAATTTTTTTTAATAATAATTTATATTTATTGCAAGTATTTAAAAAATAAAATATAGAAGAAGAAATAAAGGGTCTTGTTAAACTGAGCGTTCAGACAATAAGAGAAAAGTATTAGAGATTCAGTTTGTGAGGGCATATATCACATGTCCGAGGCGGTACCGATGCATCACCCTGATCCAAGCTAACACAAATACTACGAGAGTAAAAAAAAAAAAATCACTGTTATACATATATCTAACTTTGATTGTAATTTTTTTAAATTTATTTGTCACATAAAATTTGTCGGTTTGAGGTTTTCTGAGTATGCGGAAACCTCCTTTCCTGAATTTATTTACATATGAACGAAAAGTATGTCGCGGGAATTTAAGCTGAGGTAGTCAATTTATTTATCGAGATTTATTTCAATACTCGATAATGTTTAACTCGGTGTTGGACTATCGAACTCGTTAACACCGCGTAGCACTGGTAGTCCTGGTTTTATTGCGTGTGCTAACTCGTAGTCGACTCGTTATCCAAACGTTATCTCACGCGTGAGACACCCTCGCATTTATATATGTATGTATCGGTATATATACATATAGGGATAAAATCGCCAATCAAAGAGAACCTTTAAGCTAATTCTTATACGATTTCATGTCGTTATTATGCTCGAGTTTTATTACTCGTGTTAGTACAAAATAGTCTCTAATGACAAACTGTTTAATGTATTTTCCAAGTGCAAGTGTTGTATGTATGTTTTGATTTTATTAATTAATATTAATTAGCAACTTTATCGTGAACTATAAATATAACTGTATTTTCTTAAATATTGACTTTTTTAAAAATATAAGCTCATCCCGATGTTACACTCATTAAGAGCTTTCATTTGAGTACCCTCATGCATTTTTTATATATTTTTCATATATACATATATATAATATATATATAAATATATGAAAAATTGATGTGGGTACTCAAATGAAAGGTTTTGATGAGTGTAATGTCAGGATGAGCTTAGATCTTTAAAAATATCAATTTTTCTCAAGATACAAGGTCGTTTCTCGAAATAGTTGAATTGCAATTGTTAAAAAAAAAAGTAATAATTATTAAAAAAAAAATTTTTTTCTATTTTCAAGCAAATTTTACCTTGATTGACTGCCCAAAAAAATTATTTAGAAAATAATAATAAAAAATGATTTTTATTTACCAAATAAAAATTTTATTTTATTTTACAGCTAATAATGATTATAGGGTTATTAAGGATGGCAATAAAAAAGTGCTTACCTAAAGGTGGAGGTGCGATGCCTGAGATTTCCATGCATCATGCGGGACTAGCAAAGAGTCAACTCAGATAGAAGAAAGAAAGAGATTGAGAAAGAGAGAAAGAAAGCGATGAAGCACATACAGCTGCTTGTTGTTGATGCTGCCGCTGGTGCTCTGCTGCAACCCGCATCTCGGCTACGCCCTCGGGATTGCGCGTAATGAGTTCTACACGCTTTGAATATTTTTCCTTCCTCTTTCTCTTTCTCTTCCTCGCTTCGATACATTATTTTTAATTTAACATTTTTAATTTACCTTTTTTATCTCCGTTTGCCTGTTTTAATAAGACGATACCGTGCATCAAATTCGTCTTTTATTTAACAGTAAAGACTAATTAAATATTATTAATCGTTCAGATTATCTTATTATCACTTTAAGAAGAAAAAGAAAGAGGAGGAAAAAAGGAATAGAAGAAATGTATTATTTTTTTATAAATTTATAAAAAATTTACGAATATCAAGAATAGAAACTATTTATATATTTATATATTTTATATAGCTTATGTTAATTTTAACCTTATTCAATAGATAATATCAACGTATAAAAATACCGACAATCATCAGAGTACAGGGATAAGCTGTATTTGTATACAAGACACTACGTAGGCGCCTCATTAACTCTTAATTCTTAATACTTTATTTTATTTTATTCTAAGCAAGGTAGAAACCACCACGTACTCGCTCGTTAACGAAAAGTAACGCCTAGACGACAACTCTCACAGAGACCACGCTGATTGCATTAATTCACAATCTTAGGTCAGCTGTATAATTATTTAATATTTATAAAATTCAAGTGAAGAAATACAATACACATTAATCTTCTACAAAAAGAAAAATATTAATTAATTAATTAATTAAAAAAAGCGCCATTCGGCCACACCCGATATGGATAGGTAAATTTCTTGTTTAAAAATTGGAAAAAAAAAAAATGTTATTAAAAGGCAATAATGTCGTAAAATTTATTTTTAATTATATTTTTGCAAACAACAAATAGATATTTAAAGGCATCTACCCAAAAAATAGAATTTTTAACAGATGAAAGTAATTTGATGATAAAAACTAAAAATCAATTTATTCTTGATTTTTAAAAAATTTTTTTTAACCGCGAAATAAATTGAAAAAAAGCATCAAAAGGCTCAAATTGAAAAATAGCTCAAATTGAAGATAATTATGTGAATTTTAACATAAATTTAATAGATTTAAGCTATCTTTTATGACTTAAAAATTATTTGAAGAAAAAAGGCCGAAAAATGTTAATGTAAAATTTTTTCAAATTTTATAAATCGCGGAATTAATTAAAAAAATCATCAAAATTGAACAAATGATAGTTTAAATTGAAGGTAATGAGATGAATTTGATAGATTTTATCCATCTGTTACACCTGGAAAATTATTTTCACAAAATGTACAAAATTCAAAATTTTTTTAAAATGAAAAAAATTTTTAAATTTCAAATTAATGTTAATTTGTAAATTAAATTTACAAATTAATATCAATATATATTAATGACTTTTGTAAAAGTCACCAAGAAGATAATCATCAAGAAGTTTGATGCTTAATAAATTTTTAATTAATTAAAAAAAAAATTAAATTAAAAAAGAGGAAGAAGAAATAATTATCAAAAATAAAGAAGATGATAAAAATAAAAGAATAAATTTTTAAAATAAACAAGAAATAGCTTTTCAGTTTTGTATTGGCTGCGTACGTGAAAATGTCCTGTAACTTGATACAAAATGTTAAAAAAAAAATATATTTATATTTCTTAAAGAAAAAATTAATGATTAACTTTGTTCGCATACCTTAGATGTGTGCTACAAGTTAAAGGTCGTCTACTTTGAATTTTAGAACCGGAAATTAAATTTATCTTGTTGCGGATTGCTCTGGATAATCGAGTCGGTTGTAGCTGGGAGATGCGTGCCCATATATATTTATACTTGGATGCGTGCGAATCCCGGGCGGTGGCTTTTGAATATTCATAAACCTTGGACTGCATTAAGTTAAGGTGGTGTGTCCAGTTGATGCTGCACCAACATTTCCGTACAAACACACGTACGTCAGGGTCTCTGGTGCCCTGAATAAATCTTCCATCGGCTATGAAACTTTCAACTTTAATGCTGCTGCTGTTGCTGCTGATATTCAAGTACAACGGAGCAGCACGCTATCATTTTTATGTGTTATTTTAAATGGACAACATGGTCCACAGTTGTTGGGCCAACTTGTTAAGTTACTGACCCGTGAGCACCTCATGTCAGTTTTATGATTTACTATTTTATATTTTATTACCTGTAAATTTATGATTATTTTTACTGTTACTATTTTTTTAATATTTATCCATATATATATATATATATTTATATAAATGTTATTAAAAAAAATTTTTTTATTAATTTAGAAATAAAAAAAATTTTTGGTAATTATTTATTAACATTTTTTACAGCGCATTTATGATAAAAAATATCGTGGAAGAAAAAAAAAAGATTTTGATCATTTTTTTGGCTTAAAAAGTTGGAAAAAATTTTGGCTCTTATGTTTTTGGATAAAATTTATATTTTATTTTTTTTTTATATATTTTTCTTTGAAAATTACATAAAAAAAATTTTTTTTTGAAAATTTGTTAAAATTGTGGAAATCGACTTTTTTTTTTTAATTTATTTTTTTTTATGTATTTTTAAAAAAAAAGTATATATTAAAATTAAAAAAAAAAAAATTAAAATTAAAATGGTGGACCCTAGTTGTGAATAATTACCAAAATTTTTATTTCTTCAATTAATTTTTTACTAAAAAAATTGTAAATCTTAAAAAAATTAATTTTTTAATAATACTTAAACAATTAATCTATTTATAAAAAATTTAACAATTATTTTCTCATCAATATAAAAAGTCTACAATACAAAACTTTAGCTTCACAATTTTTTTTTTAACTCTAAAAAAAATCCGCAGACTTTAGTAACTTTTTCTTGTGCTGAAACTTGGTTCTAATTTTTTTTTATTGATCAATATTAAAAAAAATTAATGAAATATTACCTTAAAAAATTTTCAATACTTTTATTAAAAAAAAAAAAATTAACCCTTA
Organism: Cotesia vestalis; assembly: GCA_000956155.1. Classification (NCBI taxonomy): domain Eukaryota; kingdom Metazoa; phylum Arthropoda; class Insecta; order Hymenoptera; family Braconidae; genus Cotesia; species Cotesia vestalis. The sequence goes on along the minus strand of JZSA01004849.1, from coordinate 103,003 downwards.
TTTCAAGACTAATTATTTTAAAATAAAAATGATTAAATTATATTATTTTATTTCCAGCAGTTGGAGAAGTTGGTCTGCCGCTAATCACCAGAATGCAAATGATAGTAATCCAACAAAGAACAATGATGACGCTGATGGATGGGAATTTGTACCAGGTAGTGTATCTGAAATACTAAAAAAAAAAACATTGCCAGGTACACTAAAAACTAATAAAACTCAAATCATCACTCTAATAACATTTGTAATCTTAGCAGCTCTGTTTTCTTATATTTTTTCATCAAATTAAATCATGTATCAGTGCATTTCTTCTTTTTCACTGCCACATGCTTCTGTTGTGTCTTTTGCTGATAATACAATAATGCTGTATGTGTAAATATATGAACACGTCATTAACTGTTTAATAAAAAAATAATTACGGTTAAGAGAATAATTAAGTGCGAACAAGAGCTAAGTTAATTAAGAAAAGTATTGCTGCAGTACATACACTTATATATTTATATATTTTTCTGTGTCTGCTTCTAAGAGATTGTAGTATTATCTTCTTAAACTTTCGCGAGGCGGCGATTAATTACAGTGATTAAAAGTCTAGATAGACAGAGATCCTCAGACGACAACAACAGCAACAACAACAACAGCAACAGCAACAGCAATGAGCTAGTACATATAATAGTACCGGACAGCTTTTCTCACTTAACTATGGCATTTATTGTTATTACAGTATTTAAGTGAGCGTTTTATTTTTATTTTTTCATTTTTCATGTTTTCTATTTGTTCTATTATTTTTATTTCTTCAATTAATTCCGGCAATTATTATTTGTAACAATTAGAGAACAATCTTTCCAACAAAAATTCTTTAATATAAAATTGTATGTTTTTTTTTTTTTCTGTGCTTTATTTAAAATTTATAAAATGTATTTATAAAATGTCACAATATTTTTGGATTAAAAATACATTTTTATTTCTTCACAAATATATTTTTACATTAATTTTATAAAAAAAAAAACCTAAAAAAAAAATTAAAAAAAAAAAAGATAGTTAATTATTTATTTTCTGTGCAGGCAAACGAAAGCGAAGAAATAATGAAACTGAAGATGATAAAAAACAAGAGGACAGTGGACCAAAATAAATTTTTTTTTTACATTTTAAAATGTATTTTTAAATTATCAATTATAAAATACTTGAAATTATTTTATTCGAATGAATAATAATAATAATAATAATAATAAACACACAAGAAGAAATAATACTAATCCCTTGTACTAATACTTTCTTATTATTATTTTTATTGTCTAGGTTAAAATAGAAAAATTTTAGTTACGACTTACTTTTCAGCCAAGGAACCTCGGAATTTTTTTTTTAATACTTATTAATAAAAATTTTATTAGTTAATAATTAAGTAAATTTATAATTATTTTTAAAATATTTACAAGTGATTTAGGAAAATTATCCAGTGCTTCAAGATGTTTCGGGATAATATTTCGTTCGGATTTAATCGAACACTTTTTCCAGAGAAAAACGTCACAAATGTAAGTACTAAAATTTTTTTTTTTTTTTTTTTTAATTAATAAATTGTCTCACGGCAATTTTACATGATGATAATACATAAAATAATACCAAAATATTATTATTTATAAAACAATAAAAATGATGATTATCGTTGGACACTTTTGGGATTTCTAAGGGCATTGCGTTTATTAAAGACAAGGCACATGCCGCATAGAAACCCCACCTCTGCCTCAACAAATTATTTGCATTTTCATAAAAAAAAAAAAAAAAAACCTAGAAAATTATGGAATAATAAATTTAACAGAGATTAAAACATTTTTAATAATAATTAGCAACCTGTATTTTCTGAACTATTGACTTTTTTAAAGATATAAGCTCATCCCGATGTCACATTCGTTAAGAGCTTTCATTTGAGTACCCACATGCATTTTTTATATATTTTTCATATATACATATATATAAAATATATAAATATATGAAAAATTGATGTGGGTACTCAAATGAAAGGTCTCGATGAGTGTAATCTCGGGGTGAACTTATATCTTTAAAAATGTCAGTAGTTGACAAGATACAAAGTCATTACAAAATAAAAAATTTTTTTTATGACGATTAATTATTAAAAAAAAATTCTAATAATTATTTAGTTGCCTGTAAATTTAACTATCATAAAATAGTAAATTATTATGATTAGTGTCAGTCTTATCTCTCAATAAAATCCTTAAAAAAAAAATAAAATGTAGCAACTTTTAATCATAAAATTAGTAATAAAAATTAACGAGGTTTTATTAATAGTTAGAAATACTAGTGAATAAACTAGTACAGGGTGTACCGATTAATAGTCGTTATTATTTGATATCCCATGGCTTAAAAGGCGAGGCATAAATGAGCAAATAATAAATAACAATAGAAAATAGTGTATAATAAGCCTTGGACATACCGGCAATAAATAAAAAGTACTAAAAGCTGTTGATGTGCTAAATATTTCTGTTAAATTTTATAATTGGGCTTGGTGCATGAGTTTTGCCGATGAATTACGCTATTGAGTCCGATAGTAGCGGAGTTGTATGTTGGTTCGTGTATTATTGGATATAATCGATGCACCAGAGATAAGATAAAAGCTAAGTAAGGTGAAAGGAGTGGTTGGTAAAGCTAAGCCGGTGGTTCTTGTATTAAAGAAGAAGGAGTTAAGTTGAAGGAACTCAATTAAATCGAGTTGCATTGCCGATGACTCGGAAATTTCACGGGGAATTATTCGATCTCCTTGAGTAGTTTATCTTATTATTTTTTTTTTTTCAATGCATTTAATTTTTATTGCACTTACTTTATTTAAGTTTCTTATTCTCGTTAGATTATTTTTATTATTTTTACTCAGTTATCGGCGATATTAATGATAATGCGGTAGATAATCAAAATAAAGCTGTAATCGAGACTAGCTAAGAGAAATGCTATAAATTTAGCAATGCATTATATTATCTGATGATCGTATTCTTAATTGCTAATTATTTATCCAAAGTGCCAAGCCAGTTTAATGAGTTGAGAAAAAAGTGCAGGAGATTAAATGAATAACAAGAAGAAAGGTTCAGGGAATAGAAATAAGTTAAAAAATTAACAACGTTATCCTCTTTCACGCTTATCGTAGTCTCTCTTTTTTGCGCCTCGTTAACGACGCCTCGTATAATTGTCACTCGCTTAAATGTTACTTGCTGGTTATTTCTACAGCTTACAAATGTCTTTTATAGACTTTAAGCTCGTACTTAAATAATTAGACTTATTTCTATATCATATTCGTACGAGAAAGGCGAATTAATAAAATAACGCCTGAAGAAATCTATTTTGTCATGGTAACTTTAAACTCAATAAGATTATGTTATTGTCAAGAATCTAATTACTTGTTATGAATGGTAAAATAACGAGTTGCTTTTTTGTTGTGAAGAAAATATCTTTTTTTTTTTACGAAAAGTCTCGGTTGTGGTAAGTATGATGGCTTTATTACAAGAAGAATTTTTTTTTTAAATAAATTATTATTTCTTCGGAAGAAATAACATTTTTTGTAAGCTAGCGGATGTAAATTTTTTTTTTGTGATCTGATTAGTGAAATTTTTTAAGCGCAAATTTTTACTTTTTTAAAAACGTTTTTTTTTTATTTAATCGGCCTTTTTTACGATACTTTAATTTAATTTCTATCTTAAAAAATCTCAAAAATTAAGAAATGACCTTGTATCTTGTGAAATATTGACACTTTTTATGATATAAGCTCATTTTTAAGTTACGCTCATCGAGACCTTTCATTTGAATACCCACATGAATTTTTTATATATTTTACATATTTCACAAATATGAGAAATATCATATATATATAAAATATATGGAAAAATTCGTGTGGGTATTCAAATGAAAGGTCTCGATGAGCGTAACTTAAAAATGAGCTTATATCGTTCGAAATATCATCAGTGGACAAAATTCAACGTCATTTCTTAATTATTGACATTTTAATAAAGGATTTATCAAAAAAATGTAGAAAATAAAATTAGCTAATTTTGGAGCAGCAATTTACGATAAATTTTTTTTTCTGATAAAACGGTAATAAAGTGGATATTTATTGTAATAATAATAAAATTTTATTACTATAATATTATCGCTTTATAGGTAATTTAAAATTCTAAATGCTATGAAGCATAGAAGTACATAAATTTGCTTATGACATACAGGAAATTATATGTAAAGCGTATTAACTACTTTGACTGTAATTATCTTCAGGAATTTGGAAGAAAAGGGAAAGGAAATACTCAAGCGTGCAGATAAATTAATAAAATAAATTTCTTTAGTTTCTGCAGAGATGTTAAAAAATTTTCCAAACATTAATCAAAATTTTTACTGAAAATAAAATTATTAAATCATAACAAAAAAACTAGAGGAAAAATTAAATATAGGACTTAAAAAAAAAAAATGATTAATAAAATTTTTCTTTGTCAAATAAAATAAAAAAAACTGGTAATTTATATTATAAAATAAAAAATTAGATAAACAAATTAATTAAACTCATTATCGGATAGGTCTCTTACCTTAAAAGAAGACTACTTTTGCGGAAATAGTCGGCAGTGTGTTTGAATAGTATTTAAATAAAACAATCCTTTTATAGCGTGTTTGTTCTTTTTAGGTTTCTTCTCATCTTTTGTCGGCACTTTTACTGCTAGCGTCAGTAGCTAACTCAGCGGGACCTTTAGCACCGCTCGTAATAATTAATAGTCTATTAAAGCGCGCATCTCTTTGTTTCTTCTCTTAAATAAATACTAAAATATACGAAGAAGCTGATGAGTAGAGTGTACCAGAGGCAACTTGGGACTTAGCAGGCCAGTAGAATTTAATAGCAGTCACCACGGGACCACTAAGGCCCAAATCAACCCTAGTTACCTTGATTAGACTAGAAAAATTTCTAAAAATCTCAATAAATTTATAAATATACATAAATTGAGTATAAGCGAAGTTTGGGGTCAATAAGTGACTTGTTATTCATCCTGGATAAACTCTGGAGGATAAGATGGTGAGATAAGTGAGGCACTGGATGTGTATGAGTCGGATTTGTTAAGATAGCCATAGCCATGCACAGCTGAGCTGGTGAACTGGTCGACTCTGGTTGGCACGATTATGCTTTCGTATCGCTGACGATTATCAGGATTCTGGATTCCAGCGGCTAGTATTTATTGCAAGTGACACGACGCACTTACGGACGGTAGAGTGAAAGAGAGGGTTTAACCATTTCTGGGGGATTCCTCGCTGCTATTATATGTTCTTGTACTCTTCTTTACAATAAGACCACTATTTATTCCTTGATATAAACTTTAAGGGCCTACTATACATATATGGATGGGGGATTATTTTATTTTTCTCTTTTACTTTCCCAGATGTTATTGTTCGAGATAAACCAGGATAATAAAGAGGTTATAGGTTTGGGTTAAAAATAAGACAACGCTCAATATCTTCTCTGTTGTGATATTAATGTCAGATGCTTTTGTACCAGTTAATCTTTAAATAATAAATTTTAAGTGTTCTGAAATCCTAAAAGATGAAATATCTTCTTTTTAAATTTATTATTTATTGTAAAAAGAAGAAATATTTATTTAAGTTATTTTTTTTTTATGGAAAAAATTTATATTGAAAGCTGAATTTTTTTTTTTTTTTAATTGAAGCTAATAATTAAAATTTTATTATTTAAATAATGAATTTTGTTAAATTACTCTATACTTTCTCAACTATTGACCTTTTTAAAAATATAAGCTCATCTCGATGTTACACTCATCAAGAGCTTTCATTTGAGTACCCACATGCATTTTTATATATTTTTCATATATACATATATATATAATATATATAAATATATAAAAAATTGATGTGGGTGCTCAAATGAAAGCTCTCGATGAGTGTTACATCGGGATGAGCTTATATCTTTAAAAATGTCAATAGTTCTCAAGATATAAGGTATTAATAAAATTTTGCAATTATCAAAAAAAAAAATTTTTTTTCTCCTTTTTTTTGTAATTTTTAAATAAATTTTTTAAATAAAAGAAAAGAACAATAATATATTAACTCAAGATGTTGCTGTTTGAAATAAAAATTTCAAGCGATTCCTTCAACATTCCATTCACATGCAATTGTTTGCCTTTTAAGCATTTGCTCAAAAAAAAAAAAAAAAAAAATTTTTAATACTTCTTTAATTTTCATGAAATCAATTTCAAATTATTACGCTCACTCTGGACTAAACTATTTTATTTTCTTTGATCTTATCTAAGATCGGCATTTCAAAATTAAAAATCATGTTTAATTATCATATTGAATGAACCTATTTTAATCCATATATTTTCATCTAACAAGTTAAAATTCCACAAAAAAAAAACTATTAAAACCGTGATGAATATCCATCGAGAATTAGTTACGCTACTGCATAAAATCCAGTTGAGGCTTTTTTTTTTTTTTATTGGTTTGCTGGCGCGTAATATCTTGGAGCAACTATCGACTTACTTATGATTATGCTCTTTAACTAAACAAGGAATAAAATATCCATAATAATGTGCATAACTAAAGCGAGATAGCAAGCGTATGGATTTCAAATGATAGTAGCTATTTTCAATAATAATTTTATTCTCGTAGAATAAACTTTAATGCCAGAGCAATAATAATTATAAAAGTAAAATAATTATAATTGGTCATTTAAGTAAGTACCTACTTCAAAGGATATTTCTGTGGCTCTATAAATGTCTTCAAGGCGATTATAGACATTAACATTTATTTAATAGTTATTAACTTAACGTCTAGCCATACAAATTTATTATAATTTTTTTCAATGGCTTAAACATTTGATACTTACACGCAAGCGCATCTAAGAGTCGAATCGCGCATGAAAAACCGCTTGTGTCGTTAATATCCACACGTATACACACAAGTGACACCATTTTTATAAATTTTCTCGTCCTGATCACACACAAGAGTTCAAATCTTTCGCACAGTCTTTTTCTTGACTTTCTTCACCCGAAAATCCAAAATAAATCGTCTTAATTTGTTGCAATTGATACGAGGCTCGATTAAGCGGATAAAACACTCGTCAAATCGACAATTAAACGAAGAAATAATTTTATTTGAACTGGATGAAATCCGCAGGATCGTTTTTAACGCTCGTTCACGATAAAATGAGACATGGGATGGTGTTAAGTAAATGTGTGTGTTAGTGGAATATAGAACGCGTATGTAGCATGATGTGTAGATGTAGACTATGGCTAGTAATGGGGTGGTGGTCGCAGTACAGCGGACGACTCAGTAGCAAGGGGAGATGAGAGAGGAAAAAAAATTTAAAAGAGAGAGAAAAAAATCGATGGAGCTCAGGCTGCTCTCGGCAACCCTTTTAATATTTTTTTCCTCGATAGAAACAAACGATTAGCATTTTAATGTATACATCATCCCTTTCTGTTGGCCACACCTTCCGAGCATCCCCATCGGCCACAACCGATGGCCTATGGGCTCTGAGGTCCGACAGTTTCTAATTTAGCATCGTATGGCGGGGAAGCTTAGACTTTTGGGCTCTCCATCTCAGACAGGGAGGCTGGGAACGGAGGCGGAGATTCCGAGGGGTGGAATTTAATAGGGGTGTGAGTTTACTTTTTAAAGTTGAAAAGATGTAATGGCTGACTCATAACGGGACTTACTACTATCCGATCTTGATTTATTTATTTTTAATCTTTTTTTTTTTACACTGAAATAAAATTTATTTTTTAAAAATTAATTTATTTAAAATTTTATTCTTTAGATGAAGAAATAAAATTTTTCAAAGGTCCGATCTTGGTTTATTTATTTTTAATCTTTTTTTTTTTACACTGAGATGAAATTCATTTTAAAAAAAATTTTAAACAAATTTAGTTATGTAAAATTTTATTTCTTAGATGAAGAAATAAAATTTTTTAAGGGTCCGATCTGGATTTATTTATTTTTAATCTTTTTTTTGTACACTGAGCTAAAATTTATTTTTAAAAAATTTATAAAAAGTTAATTTGTTTAAAATTTTATTTTTTAGATGAAGAAATAAAATTATTTAAGAGAGTATTCTGATCTAGAAATTAAAAAAAATTTATTTTTTTCATAGTTTCAAAGCTTAACCCTTCAAAAATATGTCCTTAGAAGGATTTTAGAAAATTCTAATTATTTTAAGAGATATAGCTGTTTTTCTGACGCTGCATCTAAACAATCTAAACCGGCCCAGAGAAATTTTACGTGAAACTTTGAACGCGTTTTTCTTGAAACTATTTTTTTTTAAACTCAACCCACGATTTCTCAAGTTCTACTGAACCAAACCACTTGAAATTTGGCGTGAGTCTTCTTTATCGCCCATACTAGCCTCATCCCCGAATTTCAATATTTACTATTTTATAAAAATTCTAAAAAGTCAAAAAAAGTATAAAATATTATTAATAATTTTGTTTTATTCGAGGGGCCTGAAACAAAAATAATTTTCATCCTAAATTAAATAATTCCATCAAAAATTTAATATCAAATAACTAATAATAAAATACCTGGAGTCTTTAGCGTAATATATCTGAGAGAAGACAATTAGCTTATGAGCAGCTCGATCGGTTAGCCATATTTATATATATATTGAGTTTTTATCCTTCCAGTCTTAAATAAACTCGTCAAGTCAGTTGCGATCTTTTTTCCTTTGCTCTAGGTCGGGCTCTGCAAAACAAAAAATGTAGATTTAATTTAAAATAAAACGTTCGAGCCGACGATGAAGCAATTATAAACTTACATATTATATGTTTTATATTGTAAGGATGTATACAGACTGTTTTTTACAGCTCTGTTATTTAAGTCCGTACATCATACAGATAATAAATATTTTTTATGATCATGAAAAGTTACATAGTTAACAATTTATTGGCTGTTAATTTTTTTTGGTGAATTATATACTCTTGAAAAAAATTTTTTAGCTTAAAAATTTTCTACTGGGCTCAAAATAAAATTCTTTTGAATTAAGTTAATTTTTTGACGTAAGAAAAATTTTTCTATCGATTAAAAAATTGATTTAGAGAATTTTTACTGTCAAAAATTTTAAATTTATACCTTAAAAAATTTTTTTTTTCTGTCAAATTTAAGGTAATAAATTTTTTTTAAAATGAATTTAATAATTCTCCATTCTTTTTTAATTTTTAAAAATATATCTACTACATTTTACAAATATTTTTATTGTGTAATAAAATAAATGCAAATTCAGGATTAAAATAATTTTTTTTCTGAATTAAAAAATTAGAAAAATTTTAATTTATTTCATGAAAAAATTAATGTAAAAATTTTTTTATAAAAAAAATTAAAATTAATAATAAGTGGTGGATATTATTATACATAGAGATAGTAAAAGTAGAGTAGAAGGAATAGGTACCTATATAAAGAGAGGGCAAGATGGTTGATCCGTAAATGGCGAGAGGAAGAGAAAAGTGGGTAGAGGAGACGTCGTCCCCGAGTGATTTAGCGATCGGAGGCTCACGGGTGGCGCGCCTTGCGATTTCTTGATCTTATGTATGTATGTATATATATATATAAATAAATATATACAAGTACACACTCACAAGAAGGAGGAATAGCTGCAGAAGAGAGAAGAGCCGCGATCCGATTTATTTAACTGCATCATCGTATTTTATTTATTTTTATCTCTTTTTAAATGTATACCGTGTATACTTATATATATCGTTATACACTACTGTCTTGTTTCCTCGGTTCATTTTAAAGTGACGCGAGTAACGAACCAAAGTCTTGAGGAAAATTGATACGGTTCATGGTAACGAGTATAGAGTAAGAATACGTGTTCATGCTGCTGATGGCGTCAGATAATCAGTATTACTCTATACCTTCAAGGGTAATCCTCCAGCCAGCCATCAAAACAAATATCTTTTATTTATTTTATATATATATTTATATATTTAATCCTCCGAGCTTCCAATCATCCAAAGTATACACCTGGTTTTTTTTTCTCAATTGAATTTTATGATTTTTTATTATTTTTTTTTTTTTTTATACGCAAAGAAAATAAATACGGGAATTCTTGTGACAAGAAATTAATTTGCTAGAAATTGTGAACAATTTTAAGCTGAAGGAACTTTTTCAAATATTATAATTGTCGAAAAAAAAATTAACTTAAATTAAAAGAAAAATTCTTGATCTAAAAAAATAATTTTGAAGAATTTCATTTCGAAAAATTCTTAAATTGATTAAAATTTACTTAGTTTAGGAATTTTTCTACTTAAATCAAAAAGATGAAATTCTTCAAAATTATTTACTTGATTTAATTAATTTGTTTTTTCTGCGAATGATTATTTTATGCAGCGTATGAAGAAGAAAGCTTTCAGAGATACTCTGTAATAGTCGCATCTAGTCGTGCTGACGAGCTGATATTTATCTAATGTGCGCCCGAATTAATAAATAAAATAAATAATAATGCATTAAAATTACGCCTATATATTATTATGACCTTGACAGTCATAAGGTCGTAGGTCGTAGGTCGAGTCGAGAAAAATTCTTGAACTGTAAAATTGTTCGAGCAAATTTTTTTTTTTAGAAAGAAGAAATAATTTTTTGGTAAAAAATATTTTTTTTTAGATTAATTAAATTTTTTTTAACATTGTAACCTATATTGTTAATTAAACATTGTATACGACGGCAAAAACTTTAAATGTTTTGGTTCAAAAATTTCCTGTTTTATTAAAAAAAAAATTTTTTTTTAATTAATCTTAATTTTTTTTAATTTTCTTATTTTGAATTTAAAAACTCCAAAATTATTTAAATACATTGCATATTTTTAATTAAAAAAATTTTCAATGTAATTTAAAAAATTTCTTTCCCTCCATAAATTTATTCTAAATTAAAAATAACTTTTTTATAATCAATAAATTCCCAATAAATAAATTAAAACAATTAACCGTATGATAATTTATAAATTACACATTCAATAAAAAGAAAATGATGTTTGTAATAACAGTATAAAGTTTTACAATTACAAACACGTTCTTTGTATAGAAGACTACCGCTTAAAAATGAACATATTTAACATCAAATGATAATAAAACAATAAAATAGTTCTTACAACAAAATGGATAATTGAATAAATAAAAGTAAAACATTAAAGATAATCCAGTAAAATGTTATGAATTTCCTGGTTATCCAACGGCGGGTGTCCAATTATCGTTTCTTCGTGTCGTATATGTCGTCGTTAATTCTTGTCTAAAGATTATACGAGAAATAAAAGCTGTAGAGCTCGACTGGCTTTTATTTAGCATTTATTTTGTTCGAGATGCCACAGGACAGTCATTATTCTTTATTCATCGAACGTGTGTCTGTAGTGACTCTATTATGTGGTATGTCTATTGATAGGATCTCGCTGATTGGCTCAGAGACTATCAGACTGTCAGATTAATTGATAATTAGCGCATAAATAATAAATCCGAGTTTTATAAATATTTAATTTATATTTATACTACTTGACCTTTAACCCGATCATGTATACAGATGATACATACATACATACATAGTAGATGAATATCATCTCGCTGTAAATTCTTTACATAAAATTTATTAACTGGCGATTCGTGAGTGTTTATCATCGTAAAGTCGACTTTGACGCTGATAAGAGTTTCTCAATAAATACCTGGCTAATGGATCTGGAAGCCAACAATGCGACACATGCGGAAGCTCCGGCAAGAAAATAACAGAAAAAAAAAACGCCGGGGAAAAAATAAAATTAGAGAGCTGGAGCAGACCAAGCATGAGAAGCTATCGCATTCATTACACGTTATCTCTTGACTTCTTGCTGGCTACCGCGGCATCTTCTCTTCTCATTTTTACTCTTATTCTTCTTACATTTAGTATCCTTCTTTTTTACTCTACCAGGATTCTATATCAAGCTACATATACATTTTTGAGCCTTTTAATCAGTTCGTAGAGCAAAACCACGTCAGCTAGACATACTTTAACTTTTATACCTTATTTTATATCTTATATTACAAGTACGCTGAAAGAAACAAATTAACTTGATTCAAGAATAAAATTATTTATTTTTTTTTTTATTTTTTTATATAAAGACCCAACAGCAATAGTCAATAACAGGGTTACTACACAGAAAGAAAAAAAGTTTTGAGTCAAGCGTAAATTTTTTTAAATCAAGAAAATTTTAAGGAAGATTCAAAATTTTTTGAATGAAGTTAAATTTTTTTAAGCCAATAAAATTTATTCTTGCTCCAAAATAACTTCGGTCTTTCTTACAATTTTCTTGGTTCAAAAAAATTTTTTTTTCTGTGTAGAGAATAAATTTAACGCCCTTTTTCAAGATCATATTATACATAAAAAAAAAAAATTAAAACAATAATATTTTAATGTAAAAAAAATTGAGGCAAATTGTTCAACTTTTGAAAGTACTCAAATTTTTTTTAAAAATTTTTTTTTGCTTAAATCAAGACACCAAAAATTTTTTTGAAAGAAGAAATTTACTTAGAAGAGTTTCATAATTTTTATTTAGGTTTGATTCAAGAAAATTTAATAATTGCATTGAAAAAAGAAAATTTATTTGAACCAGAAGAAAAATTTTTCAACAAAAAAAATTACTTTCAATTTTTTTAAGTGTCTTTTTTTTTTTTTTTTTTAATCATACTAATTTTTTTCTGAATGTAAAAGTGTAATACCTTTATTTTATCCGGTAAGTAAATTTTGTCGTAGCTCTGTTTGAACGGTAAAAAGACGATCCAAGTAAGGTAACAAAACACAGAAGAGCTCTTGAAAGGGCATCAGAAAATAAAATTAGATAAGTGGTTGAGTGAGTGTATAGCGTGTATATATAATGGTTAAGTTACGAGTGAATCCAAGGTGATATGATTATACCACCAGCACATACTCTTCTGGACCTTGAAGCTTTCTTGGCTGTAATATACCCAGAAAGTGTATACCAGGAAGCCCGATTACAGCTCTTGACGACTTCCATTAACCTTTAATTTAATCCCATTTTTTATATTTATCCAACCGTGCTCCTTTACACACTTTATGATATCATATCAAGCTTAATGTACATATCTGCTTCCTTTTTTCCTATTTATTATTTTCAATAACTCCTTATTTATCCTCACCTACAAAGTGTTCATTGAAATTAAAGCGCTCAGGATAGATGGGCGGCTAATTTTCACTTACAATTTTTTTCCGTGATTAAATTTTTTCCGGAATTTAAACTTTGAACTTTACAATGTATTTTTTTATTAAAAAAAAATATTAAGTATTAATTATTTCTATAAAAATTCATCAAAAAATTCGATTAAAATTAATCAAATTTTATCTTAAAAAAATTGATTACTGTCAAATAAAATTAAAAAATGAATTATTTAATTAAAAAAAAAAATAAATAAATAAATTTCTATAGTTTAGGTTACTGCCACCGTAGACAAAAAAAATCCACCTGCGTGTAAATAATCCAATAATATTAACCACCTTGTCATAATAATGTAGAGCAGGCGACCGCATTTGTGGTTTTGTTATATATTATTTTCTTATCAATATCACCGAGTAAATTTTATATACTTATTGTGTATTCGGTATTTTATTACACTGGAACAAGTGTGTAGCCCAAGAAGCTACTTTACTACTTTAAAAGCCACAGTCCGCACTAAATAACTACATGTGTTTAAGTAGTGTGCAAGTATGTTTATTTAAAATATTATTCAAATTAGCCTGACACTGATAAATAATCTAAAGGTCAAGATGGCTTTTGATTATTAAATAACGACCTGTTGCAGTTTGTTTAAAATATTTATACGCAATACTATCAGCATGCCGTATTTACTACAAACGTGGGAAGAGAAACAATAGTCGCAAGCTGTATTTTATTAGTATTGTCGTTTGATTTTTTTTTTATTTATTTGTTTTATTGATGAAATAAAATTAATAGCCATTTTGTCCCACCGAAAAAAACAAAGATGTAAAAAATTTTTTGCTATATTTATTTTATTTTTATTTTTTTCCGCCTTTTTTTATACACGAAAAAAAATTTTAATTATAAATTTGCATACAGAAATGATATGAATCAAATAAAAAATTAATTTGATTTAAAAAAATTATTATTGAACCAAGAAAATAATTTTGAAGAGTTTGATAAAATTAAATCAAATGGAAAAATAATTAATTTAAGTAAATTTTATTCAATTTAAGAATTTTTTAAATTAATTAAAGATATTTAAATTTTTAAAAATTATTTTTCTGAATAAAGAATTTTTTTTTGAAAAAATCGACTTGTGACAATAAAAATTTTAAACAATTTTATTTCTTAGCTGAAGAGATAAAAATATATGTTACAGTAATTTTTTTGTTAAAAAAAAAGTTTTCTGGAATAAAAAAAAAATTTTTTTTTTGATAAAAATTCACAAGCTTCCTATCTATAATTATTTTTTTAAACCAAATAAAATTTTTTTTAAACAGAAAGTTACTGAGATAAAATTATTTATTTCTTTAGCTGAAAAATAAAATTATTTAAAAATTTCAAAGAAATAAATTTCATGTCAAAAAAAATTTTTTTCTCTATTATTTTTTTTTTTTTTTTCAGGACTTTTATTTTAAAAAATTGAGTTTGACAGGCAGTAAGAGACATAATATTTAATAAATAAAAGCTATACCGATATAACGGGATGTGTAAATTTAAAACTCTTAATCTAACTTTCTCTGTTGCTCTTATCCCCCTTAAGTATATACAATAAATAAAAATATGGTTGGTTAAAAAATCCTTGAGGACGGAAGTACGCAAGCGACTCGAAATTCAGGTCGGCTCTACCTCAACAACTCGGCTATCAACCGAATAAAACAGTTGTAGAGCCTCGTCTTGTTTTATGTGATTATTATTATAGAAACAACATTTAACAATATATGTACATTTATAGTCTGTTGGGGACACCCACGTTATAGCCCTTTGACCTGACACTTCCTCTTCTATTCACCCACGCGATCGAAAACATTCTGATATCCCCGAGTATAACACATACGTCCTCACTCGTATTCACTTTTTTTTTTTATTGTTTTATCCTTTATTATTTTTATTAATGTATATTTGTTGACGATTATAATAATTGTCGTAAGGAAACGTCAAGCTAAAGTTAACGTCAGACTACTTGTTTCCGTGTATCAAGACTTGCTATCGATGTCCGACTAATCTCAGGCTGTTTTCCTGTCTGGCTGTCTGTCACGATCCTGATGACTCTTCGATATATGGTAGCGTGAGAAATTTACTTTTTTAAAGGAATATTTATATTTATATTTATAAATGGATAAGATGATAATGATGGCAATTATATATATATAGTTGTCGTGTTTATTTATTCTGACGGAAAAAGCTTTTATTGAATATTATTACACAGAAAAAAAAATGTTCTTGAATCAAGTATATATTTTTGAAGAGCTCAATATTCTTGATTTGAGTATGAAAATTCTTGATTTAAGAAAATTTTACTTAATTCAAGAATTTTTCGTCTTGATTCAAGACAATTACCCTCTTCAAAATTATATTCTTGGTTCAAGAATTTTTCTCTTGAATCAAGTTAATTTTTTTTTCTGTGTACGGAAATTTAAATAAAAATCAATGGTATAAATGTATGGAATTATTTTAAAGATTTTTCTGAGGTATTTAAATGTTTTTGGTCTTCAAATAAAAGCTCTCGATGAGTGTAATAAATTAATTTTCAATATTAAAATAAATAATATTTCTTATATTAATTTTTCCCGACAATCCCACGGATTTAATAGATAAAAATAATCTTATCAGAAAAATTCCCACAAATCACATAAATTTGTCAAAACATAACTCTTTAAAATATTCATTACCATAACCATTACTCTGTTCATAATATAATCATGTTAAAAATTTTTATTTTTGATCCGACAGGTGGTATAATTAAACTACCTCGTATATTTATATTACATTGATAAGCTAAATATTTTTGCAAGTAACATACTCTAGTAATTTAGATAAGGCAAGTAAAGTGGGCTGAGTAAAACTAAAACTAAAAAAAAAAAAAGGAAATTCATTCAACTAATCGTTATCGTAAAATCGAGTTTCCTCTGCAGCGACATCCCACTTGCGCTAATGGCCCACGGAATGGAATTATACATAGTGCACCGCAGGAGGGATCTTATCTCGATCAGGACTCACGAAATGTATATCTATGTATATATTATCAATATTACAGATACTTATAAATTAAACAAGTTCAGCTTCAATAAATTTAATAAAAATACTCTACTCTTGAATCCCACATGATCGGATTAACATGTTTAATAGTTATCATTCGACACTTTTAATCAGTGAAGTGAGTGACCGGTTTGTACAACGTTTTAATTGATATATGCAAATATTCTGCAACTTTGTTGCCAGGTATATTAATAAAATTACAATTAATTTTAGACTGACCGCTGTATGTGTCACGTCCAGCTAATTTTATGGTATAATCACCTGTAATTAATCATGATTATACATTATATATTATAGACCGTCCACATACCAGTTTTCAGGAAAAAAAATTTAAATTCTATACATAGATAATTTTCTTAACTCACTTATTTCACTTTTTTTCCGACAATAATTGCCCAATTAAATTTTAAACTCATCGGAAGTTACACTTATTTAGCGTTTCATGCAATAACGTTCGCTGCAATAACGATTAGTCAGTGATTGGCAATGATGATCGCTTGTAATTCAGGACTAGAAAGGTACAAAAGACCAAGAGACAAATTAAATAGATAAATATTGTGTTTAATAAAGCTTGAGATGTTCTCTCACGATCGGCAAGCTACACATAATATTATTTATACATTTATTATATAGATATGCGGTCTCTCGATCGTCAGTGATCTAGAACGATCTACATGCCGTATATGTAATGTATTTATGCTTGAGAACTAAAAGGAAATGTAAGCAAAACAAAAGAGGAAATAAATTATTGCGACGAGTGTTGCCTTTTTGATTGTGTGTTATCACGATACGGTTCCTGGGTTTGGATCATGTATTTACAGTTTTATAGATCACTATATTTATCATTTTAATAAAATATATATATCACATAAACGAGTTTTTAATAGCACATAGATATCTCAAAAAAAATATTAAAAATAATTGAAGGTAAAATGAATTTTTTTTTTTTTTTTTTAATTCTTAGTGCGGAAATAGGCGTAATTTTTTTTTTTTTTTAATGTGAAGGTTATAGCGTCTAAAAAATTCAATATATTTTATTTTCAAAATTTTATTTAATTTAAATAAAATTTTAAACTTTAGACAAAAGTCTAAATTTTTAGACTTGTGTTAAATTGCACTGTACTTTTTTAACTATTGACGTTTTTAGAAATATAAGATCATCCTGATGTTACACTCATCAAGAGCTTTCATTTGAGTACCCACATGCATTTTTATATATTTTTCATATTTACATATAAATATATATAATATATATAAATATATGAAAAATTGATGTGGGTACTTAAATGAAAGGTCTTGATGAGTGTAACATTGGGATGAGCTTATATCTTTAAAAATGTCAATAGTTCAAGAGATACATAATTTCGTAATTCTAGAGATAGAGCATTCTTCAAAATTATTTTAATAATTGAGCTTTTAAATTTATTTTGATCAAATTTAATTAAGATAATTTATTGGTTTTTAATTAAGCATAAATTTTAATTGGAGAAAAATTTTTTATCTATTTAAAAAAAAAAAAATTTTTAATTTTTAATTTTTTCGGAAAATTTCAACTCTAATTTTAGCCAAAAAATTATTTATGACCATATTAACTCATAAATATCCAACTTTTATACAGAAAATTATATATTGATATTTTTAAAAAAATTGTTCCACAGAAAAAAAATCTTTTCTCAGAAAAATTCGAGAAAAACTGAATATATTATTTCAAATTTCCAGTTTTTAATAAAAAAATTAATTTTAATAAAAACTTAAAAAATTCAAGAATTAATTTGAAACTAATGTTAATATTTGCAAGGATCAAGCTGTTTTATGCGGACGCCTAGTAATATAAATAATGAATTTAAAACAATAATCCCGGGTTTCCTTTTCTCTGGTCGAGTGGCATGAGCTTAAGCAGCAGCAGCAGGATCAAGATGATCGTAAAGTAATTACTCAGGAACTTATTTCTTGCATTGAGGCATTATATCAAAGTATACCTTGTGTCTGAAGTAGAGAGCACGCAGCCGGGTAGACGGCTAGTTCTTATTGCCACTTTATTATATATAATATATAAAGTAGCACCGAGAATAAGAGTACAGTGTTGTTTCTCTTTATCCCATCATAATCACTCTTTTCGCTTGGTATCTCTAGCATCGAGGAATGATCGATTACCAAGATGCCATATCGATGACATCGAATAATCATACAGTCAGTTAAAACATTAAGAAAAGGTTAACAAGATTAAATGACACTATATATATCTGTATATAAATATAAAAGGAATTCAAGTGACGGACAAAACATGGTCATCGCAAACCGGACGCACAATATTTCATAAAAGTCAACCCTCAACTATTAGTTGAGGTTGCTAACTCATGATAGATTAATACCTGCGTAAACGCGGGAGAACAAAAATAAAATTGTAAGTTAATTGCAGCTGCTCTGGACGTAGATCATTATTAGATGGATGGATTAATGTCCATAATACTCCAGTTCTACGATCTTCAGATAAATAATAAATAATAAATATAGAGAATGATATGCTGGGACAGCATCAGTGGGAGGCCTGACTAACGATACACAATTAACCCCCTGCTTTTCTTACATATACATTTACCTGACAATCATTTATAATTCAGTCAATTATGTAATCATAAGAAATTACACTTGTCTGGTGAAATTATTTTTTATATATGTTTATAATACTCCGATTGATTGAATCGTTATTATGTGTGTATGTATACATCATTAGCAGCATCAAATTGATTTATATCTCTATTGATCGAGGTTGTTATTATTATCCATTTATTCTCAAGGAATTGATGTGAAATTTGGTGCGCTTTGAATTTAATAACCGTAATTATTTTTATTTAATTTAAAAATTGGAAAAATAAATTATTTTAGAAATTAAAAAAATTTTATTTTTTAATTAAAAAGTAAAAAAATAATTTTTTTTTTTTTAATAGCATGTAAAAAACTATACGCCGAATAAAATTTGTACTTAATTTAAGTTAAAAAATTTTTTTCGGCAAAAATAGTTTTGAAAATTTCCAACAGGTGGCGCATGGTCGCTAAAGTTTCTCATTAGTAGAGAGTTAAGTTTGAAATATCAAGTCTCTGAGACTTTTGGGCGTTTTCCTTAGTATTGGTGAAACGCCCCCTTCTACATTTACTTTACACGCTCCCTACTCCGGCGACACGCGGGTCATTTGGGCCACTTCGGCGTTAAAGGGTTAAATAATAAAATAAAAGTAATTTTTTTCGCATAAAAATTAATTTGATTTTTTAATTAAATACTTGATTAATTTTTTTTGTTATTAAACAAGTAAATTAAAGTTTTTAAATTAAATAAAAATTAATTTTGGTCATTTTTCAACTAATTTAAGGCAAAAAATTGTTAAAAAAAATGTTCAAAGTTATAAAAAAATTTTTTTTTATTAAAAATTCTTGAATTTTTTTTATTCAAAAATAAGTTATCGCTTAATTGAAAAATTTTATATAAAAAAATTTTAATTAAAAAAAATAAATCAGTGATTAGTAAATTGATAAATGTTTTATTTAATTTAAAATAAAAGACGAAAAGGATCAATTAAATAGGAAGCTTGATGGTCTGATTAATTCAAACAGTTGCTACTTAAAGAGTATCGGTAGACTCGGATGTGTTATTTATACATGTATACACAGATACAGAGCTCAGGGAGTGGTAGTAAGCATAGTTTGGAATTCTAGAGACTTGTTGAACAATGCCCTGCATTCCTCAGAGCGAGTTATTCACGCCCGTGTTTTCTCTTATGTCAGTTTAATGAACACGGTGCTGGCCCACCCGATAACAAGAAGCTCGCACACACATACATCGGTTTTGTAGTTACTTCCTCGTCAGTAGCCGTACCCGCAACACCACCACCACCACCACCACCACCAACAGCAACAGCAACAGCAACGTATATAAACTGCTCCCTATTGTCTGCTCACCTATGGTTTAGTTCAATGCCTAGTAAATTCTCATTTTCCCTCTTTTTATATTTATCTATTTAATCCCGTTTGTAGGATTTTTGTAATAAATTGCTCCGACGAATAAATAATCTCATATAGTTGCAGATTCTGGTAATTACTTAATTGCATTGAATTAATGTGTTAATAAATGAAGAAACTCTTGGTAATCGTTATCGCTGTCGTTAGGTTTGTAATTGTCGGGTGCCAGCAATTAGTCGACGACACAATTGAAGTCTTATGGCCACACCCGGTTTCTTGTTTTACTTGTGCTCTTTACTAGTCAAACGAATTGTCAAGAAAAAATTTTATTTTCACAATTTTTACTGCTATCTTCAGTTTGGGTAATTTTTAAATAAATTCTGTGATTAATTTTGCTATTTTAGGGTCAATTGACAATTATTTAATGGAAAAATGTCGGGAATAAAATTATAGATTCAAAACTGCTCCTTTATAAAAAAAATTAGATTTAAAAAATTAAAAATATGCTCGTTAAAGAATTTTTTTAATTGATTAATTTAATTTCCAAATTTATCCATAAAAATAGGTCCATGACAAAATTTTTATTATTCTCTCAATTATACATAGAAAAAACAAAAATTTCTTGCGCCAAGATTAGATCCAAAGTATTTTGTAATAAAATAAAAAAATTTTTCACCACAAAAAATTTTGACGATTAAATAAATTTTTAGTCTTTTTCAATATTTATTTGAGCAAAAAAAATTTACCTGCGAGTCAAAAATGTTTTCTTTCTGTATATGGATAAAATAAAATAAAAGAGCTAAATGAAAAAATTTTATTTAATTTTTAACCATTTATAATTGCTCCAAAAAAATAATTATAATAAATTAACTATCTAAAAAAATTATATGAAACCTCAAAAATGCATAAATTAATTTTTAAAAATAAAAATACCCTAAAAAAATTTTTTTTCTCCATATCTCTTGCTTATATAGTTTATAAAGACATTTAAAAAAATTTTCCACAATTACACACAGCATGCACTTAGTGTATAAATAATTTTTGACTAGTTAAATTCATTACAGGAGTATTATTTATTATATATCTCTTATCTCTTGGGTTAAAGGTATATCGTTGTACGTTTTTAATTCGACATGGAGCCGAAGCACCATGAGACATCAGTGTGGTGGCTGGCCAATAATTATGACAAACTCCGTCGCGGCTGTCTGGAGAAAACTTTAACATTTATAAGCGGATTACCATGAAACGCCATTGGTTTATCTCTGTTACACATATTGCGCTAATATATATCATCCACTATTTATTATTAATATTAATATTAATGTTATTACTATTATTATTATTATTATCATAATAAATAGAGTAATTCTCAGGTTGGAGAAAGCATGATATCAGCAAGGCATTTCACGTTTCTTAACTTTATTATTTTTGCTCTTTAAATTGGTATGCAAAGTCCAAAGATATAATGCCTTATATATTATATAAATAAATCTACGTGGCATCTTAACTATAAGTAGTGGGAGGTTATAAAGGTGGAGACCCGGAATTTATCGTCGTTGTAAAACTGACCGTGCCACGATATATTTTACTCATAGCGTCCTCTTCTCGAGTGAAATACGCAAACGGTATTTCATTTCAAGTTCATGCAATTCAACCACCAACTAACTATATCTACTACATCTATATATATATATATATATATTAACTCGTTATAAAGCTATAGGCATCTGATAAATAAAATGATACGAGAAAAATAATTTATCTAATATATGGTCTGCACAGTCGCAGACAAACCTCAATAACGCTTTCGCAAACTTTGCCTGCCGGGCATTATAAAGCAGATTTACTTCCGCCGGAGATTTATTTTTTTCCCTATTTTTATTAATGTCATCTATATAATTAAAAATATAAGGAAAATTTCGTCTCTGGCATATTTATATACATGGAAAAATATAAATTTTATTTATAACTAGGATTTATTATTTTTTAATTCCAGCCAATTTTTTTTGAGTGAAAAAAGATAAAATTAGATTATTTTTGAGACAGTTTCACTTAAAACCATTTTTTTTAGTTTATAACAGTCAAAAGTTTAAACCTTTAAAATTCCTTCACATTTAATATCGCGGTCCAGATTTTTTTTCGGGAATCGAAGTTTCGTCCGAAATGTGCAGAAATGCTAAAAAAAATTTTTTTTGGACTTGGAAAAAAAAATAGAATTTTTATTATACGCCTTTATGATATCTGTAAAGCGATATGTCACTCTGTAATTTTTCATATTAATTATTATTCTCTCAATAATTATTATTCTTAGCTGAAGAAATGAAATTTCCAGAAAATTAATTTTTTGTCACAAATATATTTAATTTTTTCAAAAGAAATTTTTTTTTTTTGAGTGTATAGTTTTAATTATTACGGTGTAAAATATAATACTTGTTTTATATTTTAAAAAGTATTTTTTCGTGTGACAAAAAATGTTTTATTAGTTAAAATTGTAAAAATCTTGACCTGAATTTGTGTCTTTTAAAAATTTCATGTATTTTTTATGAATATTTAATTTATCGTGATAATTTTAAATAAACCGTATTGCAGCTACTTAAAAAAAAGTAATAAAAATAAAAGGAGAGAGAGAGAGAGAGAGGAAAAGAAAATGAAATAAAAAATAAAAGTAGAATCACGTAGATATCGGATTGTAGAATAGGGTTCAAATAAGGAGGTAGCATTTTATAATAATTATCCTTGAGCTGTTGAATGAGAGGAAGCTGCGATCTACAAGAAATAAAATATCTAAGCTGTAATATAAAGTATATAATAAGAATAAGAAAGAGAAAAGGTCAAGTAATGCGGAAAAAGGATAATGATATATACCTCGGAAAAGAGAAAAGGAGGATGATGATAATAATAATAATAATGATGATGATGATGAGAAAGATGATGGTTATACTCTTATAAGACTATACTCCACCTTATTAAGGTAGCTGTATCATTAAAGCATGCCCATCTCACCTATTACTTGCTTTACCTCCTTCTCATTCCATATATTTTATACACACATCCATATATCTATATTTAATCCCGATTATATTGACAATTACGTGATTTTAATCTCTACTATCCACTAGCTATTACAATCCACTCAATTATTTATTTATGAATCTATCTATTCGTTTTAAGTGGAATTATATATGGGCATGTGCTTTTCAAAATTCTTCAATTTTTTAATTATGGAGCTATTATAAACTGACAATCTGCAGTTACTATTTTTTTTTTATTTTTGATCATACAATTTTGGGTAATATTGATATAGAAGGAATTTTTTTATTTCAATTTATTGACTTAAATTCGATGAAACACTTTTTTTATTTATATTTATTTATTTATTTATACGCCAAGGCCAAAGCCGAATGCCAAAAATACAAGAAAAAGGAAATATATATTAGCATACATTTGTAATTAATTTTTAGTTGATTTCGTAAGTAATTAATAAATTAAAAACATAATGTAACGTTCTGAATTTTTGGGGTTTTTCCAGTTAAATATTTTTTGTTTAAAATTTTAAAACAGTTTTAAATTGTTAATTTTTAATAATTCTAAAATTAGCTGGAACGTCACAATAACAAATTTAAGATTTAAAAAACTATTATTTACAAGATTTAAAACTCTTACTAATTTCTGCAAGTTACAAACTATTTACAACCAAGTTTACTTCTTTACCCCTTTCTTCAAAATTCAAAAGAAAATTTAACACTTTAAATTTAAAACTCTCTAATGATAATGACCTTTCGAAAACAACAGAGTTAAAATTAGGAATTTTGAAAGTAATGTTGTTATTTTTCTGAGAAAGTCTATTTGAACGTCTAACACTTTCATCTTCATCACAAAATAATTTTCTTAATAAAGGTTTTTTAAGGCTCTTTCTTTGTAAAGGTTTTTTAGGACTCTTACGCGTCAAAAAAGCTTATTGGTGCTAAAAAAGAAGCTTAATAAATATTTTAGGACAGAAAATTATTAAATTAATAAAAATGACTTAATAAAAAAAAAGTTGAATTAAAAATTTATAAATTTACCAAAAATGTAAAATATTTGGGATTTTTACAACCCTTGCAACAGATACTGATACCGATACGCTATAAATGGATTTTATCGTTTTATTATTTAAATAATATATAAAACACGATTGTAGATAATTATCGGTAGTATTAGTATTGTAGAATAATAAATACAAGATTCGTGATGTTTCACTAAAAACAACTAGTAGCGTACAACTAGTATGCTTATAATGCCGGAAAAAACAATAAAAATACATGCATATACCGTAAGCTTAAGCCTAAAGCTATACTCTCATTAATTCAGCTGAAAAAAAATAAAAAAAAAAAAAAACAAGGACTGTAGGAAGTACTGGCGGGTGGATCAGTAATCGTGTGTACCGATTGCACACGTGGGGTATCTCATCTCGACCTCCCGACTCTTGGTACTATTTAAATGTTCACCCTCGAGCTCCTTTTCGAGATAAGAACGATCGCCACGGGCCGATAAAACCCAGGTGACTCGGTCTCTGGCACTCCTGATTCGCTGGCTGCTCTGCACTCACAGGAGTAGTAGACCAACTAGCTAAGTTAAGGCCATACTTAAAATGTACACACACATACATGCATATTACATGTCCACCGTGTGGAAAAGGTACGAGTTGAGAAGACGAACGATGCCAAAGAATTAAGTGTAAGTAGTAGCGGTAAGACTTGCAACTTGCACTTGTACCGGCACATTCCTAAGGGCGCAGTATAAAACTACTTCCAGTTGTACTGGGACCATTAAATAAAATCCTTTGCTAATATCCTATTGTCTTCAGCTCCAATGCCTTTTCTTTTATATTTATACTGTAATTATCGTTATGATTTGTTTTAATGCTTGAATAATGATAATTTTCAGGGAAACGAACGAATATATAGAATCACTTGTTTAATAATCTTTAAATTAAAGACAATTTAAACAATAATTCAGTTATTTTATTATAATTTTATAATTTATAATTTTTTAGAGACCCAAATTGTATGATCAAAAATTATCCAAATTAAAAAAAATTTTTTTCCATTACTTTAAAAATGTTAAAAAATAAAAACTAGCGAAAATTGAGATTTTAGTTCGTGAAAAAATTTTTTATGGTCTGAAATGTCGAGATATAATTTTTAAAATGGCTTGATATTAAAATTGACCATATTTGGATGTAAGTGGCTTGATAGATAACCATATTAAGTCATATAGAATTTTTCGACTGAAGTTAGTACTGAAAATAACCAACAGGTGGCGTATGATCGCTAAATCATCTCCATAGAAGAGAGTTAATTTTTAGGATATAAGTTTAAAATAAAAAATTGTTTTTTTACTTTGTTGGGAGCTTTTCTGGCGTTAATTTTGAATTTTGATTGACGATTTCATCAATTTTTTAAAAATAAATCCTTATATAAGATCCAAATTTATAGAAAAAATAAAGAATCCAAGAATTATTTTAACATTGTCATAAATCAAGTGAATATAACCGCGTCAAAAAAATTTTTTCGCGTCTAGTTCTGATAAATAAAACAAAATAACTTTGTTTGATAGTAAAATATTTTTTTTTCACGTAAAAAAAATCAAAGATACTGGTTAAAAAATTGTTAAACATTAAACATATTTTTAATTTTAGAATCTGAATTTTAATCATCAAAAAAAAATTTTTTTTAATTAAAATTTAAACTGTGAAGAAGCTACTGAATAAACTGTGGCCCACGCTGGTTCAATTTGTCAAGTAACGCGTCCGCACATTCTCACACAAACATAACCAGCAAGGTATACTCTCGCGCCTCTTAACTTAGTTTTTGCCACTTTTCTGTACACAGTGGATCGACAAAAGCGGTACTCACGATCCACCTTTACGATAAAGATGTTCAAAGTGTTTAGCTGTTTGTTCTGGCTTCCATTTGATCCTCCTGCTCTTAATTACCTCCATTACTTTATTCTCTATAATTTTTTACTAATGTCTATATATAGACCTGATTATAATCATTGAGTTTAATTTATTCATAGCCTCTCATAAATGGATTTATGAATTTATCGAAGGTCTTTAAACTCTAAGAAGTTCTTTGCGGTAATTACAACAATTTAGCAGAGGTGGTACCCTGCTAAAAGTTAAAAAAAAAAAAAAAGTAATAAATAATTATAACTTAATTAATTAAACAGAATAGAGTAAAGTACTACCTTTGGTTTTGCGTTTGGCATCATGAGCTATCGGTTTTATACTATATGTGTGTATAGTTAACAAACCGGTCCATTTACGAATGGCGTTAATCACTGAGTAGCAACTTTTTCTCAGGTTATCTTAAAATACAAAAGGAGATCGTGGATTCCTACTGATCTAAATTGACAAAAAACTTTCGTGAATCAATAAAAGAATTTACTGAGCCACCAGGTATTTTTATTTTAAGTTATAATTGTATGTATTGGTGTGCAGTAGAACCCAGCAGATAGATATCGGTAAAAAAAATTTATTGGCGGAAATTAAAACTCCTTTTTGTTACATCTTCACTCCTTCTTAACGAGGATATCCACGCCGATTCATCAATTTACTTTTTATATTTATTTTCATTAGTATTATTCTCTACTGCTCATTATCTCCTTCAGTTAAATAATTACTCTCAGTCTATAAATACTTTTTTTTATGTCTGACTATATATATATATAGGTACTTACATTTTTTTATTTAGATTAACACTAAAATTCTTTAGCTCCTTATTTACACTCAATTCATTTCTTAATTTTACTTTAGCATTTTTTTTTTATTAACTTTTATTTATTTATTTATTTATTTATTTATTTATTATTTATTATTTTATACCAAGGCAGTATAGCCAAATGGCAAAATTATGTAAGAAAAATAGTATAATAAAGTATCCGCATAAATTTATGAAAATATAAAATTTCTAATTTTAAATATTAAAAAAAAAAAAATTTTTTTTCTTAAATTTCGAATGTAATTATGATAGATACAAAAAAAGTATAAATAAAAACACTTTTGAATTTTTTTACTAAAAAAACAGTAGTCGTTATTTTTTATATAAATTTTCAATTAATTTTTTTCAAAATTGCTCTCTAATAAATAAAACAAATTCAATTATAAATTACATTGTTTAATAAAAAATATGAAAGCAAAATTTTTTATTTTTTAACTTAAAAAGTAAGAATTTTATCCCAAAGTTTTTCGTTAAAAATTTCCATTTTTTTTTATTTTAAATTAACAATAAAATATTTCTAATTGTTATTTTTTTTAAAATTAGTAATATTTATTAGCGAATTTTCAATTAAAAAAAAAAAAATTAATTTAAAATAAAAATTTTAGTATTAAAAACTATTAAACAATAAACTAAAAAAAGAAAAAAAAAAATTCTTGCTATATAATTTTATTTTTCTCTCTCAACTCTCGACACGCCAAATATGTATTCAAGTGGAGGGTTGGACTGTTTATTTATAAATTAAAAGTCTCGGGGGTAAGACTGGTAGGGTAAAGAGACAATTGGACGAGGGGTGGAAAGTAAAAGGGAGCTGGCGATTCGCAAAGCCGAAAGGGTCCGATTCCCGAGAGCAGAACCTACTCGTGCTGTCTGTGTCGTGATGTGATGTGTATGTAGGACAATAAAAAAGGGAATATATAATGGAGAAGGGATGAAGGGTGAAACGAGGAGGCGGAGTGCCCGGAGAAGGAGGTCTCAACGTCTTACATGTATGGACGACGGGCCACCCAGCTGGTGCAGGGGACTTGTCCTACAATATCTTCCGTCACGGCGGTCTCCTTTATGAAATCACCTCTGATCAGGACAAACGCCACCATCACGCGGTTGCTCTCCGCTACTCTCCTTTCCCTTTCATATTATTACATATTTATATTTATATACTCTCCCATGAAACTCTTATGGATATTTTATATATTAATACACGATATACCTTTTCTTTCTTCTATATAAATTATTCTATTGAATATGTCGACATTTACTGTTCATATTTTTTTATTTTTCACATTTTTTACCGAAAATATTTATAGATTTTAATATATAAAATTTAAGTTGATTTTTTAATAGATATATGATTTATTTATGCAATGCTGATTGATTGTAAGATAAGTTACTGTTTATAAAATGATAAATTGCAAGCAAGTAGTGCAAAAAACATATTTATTCTTCGTCATATATTATATACTAGCAACCTTGCAGTCACTATGTGACTGCCAAGACTGGTGAGCTATAAATAAATAAAATTTTGCTTTATTAAATAATTATTTTTGTTAAATGCGTCAAAAAATTTTATGTTGAATATTTAACACTTTTATGTATAAATTTAATATTCTTTGTGTTAAATCAGCCCAAAAAAGTGTTACATATTTATAAAAAAAAAAAAAAACAAGGACTGTAGGAAGTACTGGCGGGTGGATCAGTAATCGTGTGTACCGATTGCACACGTGGGGTATCTCATCTCGACCTCCCGACTCTTGGTACTATTTAAATGTTCACCCTCGAGCTCCTTTTCGAGATAAGAACGATCGCCACGGGCCGATAAAACCCAGGTGACTCGGTCTCTGGCACTCCTGATTCGCTGGCTGCTCTGCACTCACAGGAGTAGTAGACCAACTAGCTAAGTTAAGGCCATACTTAAAATGTACACACACATACATGCATATTACATGTCCACCGTGTGGAAAAGGTACGAGTTGAGAAGACGAACGATGCCAAAGAATTAAGTGTAAGTAGTAGCGGTAAGACTTGCAACTTGCACTTGTACCGGCACATTCCTAAGGGCGCAGTATAAAACTACTTCCAGTTGTACTGGGACCATTAAATAAAATCCTTTGCTAATATCCTATTGTCTTCAGCTCCAATGCCTTTTCTTTTATATTTATACTGTAATTATCGTTATGATTTGTTTTAATGCTTGAATAATGATAATTTTCAGGGAAACGAACGAATATATAGAATCACTTGTTTAATAATCTTTAAATTAAAGACAATTTAAACAATAATTCAGTTATTTTATTATAATTTTATAATTTATAATTTTTTAGAGACCCAAATTGTATGATCAAAAATTATCCAAATTAAAAAAAATTTTTTTCCATTACTTTAAAAATGTTAAAAAATAAAAACTAGCGAAAATTGAGATTTTAGTTCGTGAAAAAATTTTTTATGGTCTGAAATGTCGAGATATAATTTTTAAAATGGCTTGATATTAAAATTGACCATATTTGGATGTAAGTGGCTTGATAGATAACCATATTAAGTCATATAGAATTTTTCGACTGAAGTTAGTACTGAAAATAACCAACAGGTGGCGTATGATCGCTAAATCATCTCCATAGAAGAGAGTTAATTTTTAGGATATAAGTTTAAAATAAAAAATTGTTTTTTTACTTTGTTGGGAGCTTTTCTGGCGTTAATTTTGAATTTTGATTGACGATTTCATCAATTTTTTAAAAATAAATCCTTATATAAGATCCAAATTTATAGAAAAAATAAAGAATCCAAGAATTATTTTAACATTGTCATAAATCAAGTGAATATAACCGCGTCAAAAAAATTTTTTCGCGTCTAGTTCTGATAAATAAAACAAAATAACTTTGTTTGATAGTAAAATATTTTTTTTTCACGTAAAAAAAATCAAAGATACTGGTTAAAAAATTGTTAAACATTAAACATATTTTTAATTTTAGAATCTGAATTTTAATCATCAAAAAAAAATTTTTTTTAATTAAAATTTAAACTGTGAAGAAGCTACTGAATAAACTGTGGCCCACGCTGGTTCAATTTGTCAAGTAACGCGTCCGCACATTCTCACACAAACATAACCAGCAAGGTATACTCTCGCGCCTCTTAACTTAGTTTTTGCCACTTTTCTGTACACAGTGGATCGACAAAAGCGGTACTCACGATCCACCTTTACGATAAAGATGTTCAAAGTGTTTAGCTGTTTGTTCTGGCTTCCATTTGATCCTCCTGCTCTTAATTACCTCCATTACTTTATTCTCTATAATTTTTTACTAATGTCTATATATAGACCTGATTATAATCATTGAGTTTAATTTATTCATAGCCTCTCATAAATGGATTTATGAATTTATCGAAGGTCTTTAAACTCTAAGAAGTTCTTTGCGGTAATTACAACAATTTAGCAGAGGTGGTACCCTGCTAAAAGTTAAAAAAAAAAAAAAAGTAATAAATAATTATAACTTAATTAATTAAACAGAATAGAGTAAAGTACTACCTTTGGTTTTGCGTTTGGCATCATGAGCTATCGGTTTTATACTATATGTGTGTATAGTTAACAAACCGGTCCATTTACGAATGGCGTTAATCACTGAGTAGCAACTTTTTCTCAGGTTATCTTAAAATACAAAAGGAGATCGTGGATTCCTACTGATCTAAATTGACAAAAAACTTTCGTGAATCAATAAAAGAATTTACTGAGCCACCAGGTATTTTTATTTTAAGTTATAATTGTATGTATTGGTGTGCAGTAGAACCCAGCAGATAGATATCGGTAAAAAAAATTTATTGGCGGAAATTAAAACTCCTTTTTGTTACATCTTCACTCCTTCTTAACGAGGATATCCACGCCGATTCATCAATTTACTTTTTATATTTATTTTCATTAGTATTATTCTCTACTGCTCATTATCTCCTTCAGTTAAATAATTACTCTCAGTCTATAAATACTTTTTTTTATGTCTGACTATATATATATATAGGTACTTACATTTTTTTATTTAGATTAACACTAAAATTCTTTAGCTCCTTATTTACACTCAATTCATTTCTTAATTTTACTTTAGCATTTTTTTTTTATTAACTTTTATTTATTTATTTATTTATTTATTTATTTATTATTTATTATTTTATACCAAGGCAGTATAGCCAAATGGCAAAATTATGTAAGAAAAATAGTATAATAAAGTATCCGCATAAATTTATGAAAATATAAAATTTCTAATTTTAAATATTAAAAAAAAAAAAATTTTTTTTCTTAAATTTCGAATGTAATTATGATAGATACAAAAAAAGTATAAATAAAAACACTTTTGAATTTTTTTACTAAAAAAACAGTAGTCGTTATTTTTTATATAAATTTTCAATTAATTTTTTTCAAAATTGCTCTCTAATAAATAAAACAAATTCAATTATAAATTACATTGTTTAATAAAAAATATGAAAGCAAAATTTTTTATTTTTTAACTTAAAAAGTAAGAATTTTATCCCAAAGTTTTTCGTTAAAAATTTCCATTTTTTTTTATTTTAAATTAACAATAAAATATTTCTAATTGTTATTTTTTTTAAAATTAGTAATATTTATTAGCGAATTTTCAATTAAAAAAAAAAAAATTAATTTAAAATAAAAATTTTAGTATTAAAAACTATTAAACAATAAACTAAAAAAAGAAAAAAAAAAATTCTTGCTATATAATTTTATTTTTCTCTCTCAACTCTCGACACGCCAAATATGTATTCAAGTGGAGGGTTGGACTGTTTATTTATAAATTAAAAGTCTCGGGGGTAAGACTGGTAGGGTAAAGAGACAATTGGACGAGGGGTGGAAAGTAAAAGGGAGCTGGCGATTCGCAAAGCCGAAAGGGTCCGATTCCCGAGAGCAGAACCTACTCGTGCTGTCTGTGTCGTGATGTGATGTGTATGTAGGACAATAAAAAAGGGAATATATAATGGAGAAGGGATGAAGGGTGAAACGAGGAGGCGGAGTGCCCGGAGAAGGAGGTCTCAACGTCTTACATGTATGGACGACGGGCCACCCAGCTGGTGCAGGGGACTTGTCCTACAATATCTTCCGTCACGGCGGTCTCCTTTATGAAATCACCTCTGATCAGGACAAACGCCACCATCACGCGGTTGCTCTCCGCTACTCTCCTTTCCCTTTCATATTATTACATATTTATATTTATATACTCTCCCATGAAACTCTTATGGATATTTTATATATTAATACACGATATACCTTTTCTTTCTTCTATATAAATTATTCTATTGAATATGTCGACATTTACTGTTCATATTTTTTTATTTTTCACATTTTTTACCGAAAATATTTATAGATTTTAATATATAAAATTTAAGTTGATTTTTTAATAGATATATGATTTATTTATGCAATGCTGATTGATTGTAAGATAAGTTACTGTTTATAAAATGATAAATTGCAAGCAAGTAGTGCAAAAAACATATTTATTCTTCGTCATATATTATATACTAGCAACCTTGCAGTCACTATGTGACTGCCAAGACTGGTGAGCTATAAATAAATAAAATTTTGCTTTATTAAATAATTATTTTGCGTCATTGCGTCAAAAAATTTTATGTTGAATATTTAACACTTTTATGTATAAATTTAATATTCTTTGTGTTAAATCAGCCCAAAAAAGTGTTACATATTTAACAAAAAAATTTTTAACGCATTGACGTAAAATTTTTTACTGTGTTGACATTTTTCAAGATATAAGCTCATCCCGG
Organism: Cotesia vestalis; assembly: GCA_000956155.1. Classification (NCBI taxonomy): domain Eukaryota; kingdom Metazoa; phylum Arthropoda; class Insecta; order Hymenoptera; family Braconidae; genus Cotesia; species Cotesia vestalis. The sequence continues at coordinate 70,270 of JZSA01004849.1, read as the reverse complement.
CATTATACTCATCAAGAGCTTTCATTTAAGTACCCACATGCATTTTGATATATTTTTCATATATACATATATATAATAAATATAAATATATGAAAAATTGATGTGGGTACTCAAATGAAAGCTCTTGATGAGTATAACATTGGGATGAGCTTATATCTTTAAAAATATCAATAGTTAACAAGATACAAGGTCATTATTTAAAAAAAAATTTAATTTATAATTTTTCAGAGCTTCTAAATAAGAATTAAAATCCCCAATGAGTGGTTACTTTCTTCACTGTACATTTATATGGAAGCGTTTTTTCCTTCTTTTTATTTATTTTTTTTTTTTTTGCAAATACAGATCTCGATGACAAGTACATAACTCATGGGGATATATGTTGCTGTAATTGCTGGATGTATGACTTTAGAAACATTATTGCAATGTTGAACACATATTCTTCAAGGATCTTTTTATAAAAGTGCAATACTAAAAAAAAATTAATATTTTTTATTTTACTTTAAAAATTATGAATAAAAAATATTTATTCACAAATCTGATAGAATTATTATCATTATGTTTATAAATAAAAATTTAAGCTCTAAAAATAATAAAAATAAAAAATTGTCAATCAAAACATTTATAATAAATAAACTATTAATTTTTTATAGCTCGTAAAGTTCTAATAACAATCTGCGCGTAAAAATGGATCATGTATCTTTGCTGATAGAGATATATATATGCTCGGCATATCAGTAAGTATGTGTGTAAAACATTTTATCGTAAATATTATTTATGACTTTTCAAAGTAAACTTCGTCATAAAAATAATTATCTTGTAAATTTTGCTTTTTTTTTAGTGATAAAAAAAATTCTGATAAAAGTAAAGATAATTTATTAAATAAATAAAGATTGTTGGAATAGACTAATATTGACATCTAGGAACAATAACAGCAGTAATTGTATATACGGATAAAATTAGCGATTGTCCGGTGTTAAATCAATGGTCTCCTTGAGACATTTATTACTCTCAACGCCGTAAGTTGATCTTTATAGGTAATATATACACCATGCATTAAAGCTCGAATGTTTAAAAAAGAACCGCCTTATCGTTTTCTCGGGCACATAGAGAAGGTATAAACCCCCTTAAAAATAAAATCAAGGAGGAGACAAGTGCTCTTTACTTCTAGAGTATAGAGTATAGAGTCGTAAGTTTATAAGCAGGCATAAAGCAAACAGCCGAGACGTTAACGATTGGTGGTTTGTTTGTGCGGCGAATTATCGAGTGCCTTTAATTGCTTGTTTCACTGCTCTTCTTTCGTTCTTCACTGCCACATATCATTTTTAATCTTATTGCGTACAAGTAAACTGTAGAGAGCTTCTTGATCTTTTAGAGCTTCATGGTCTAGCGTAATACACTTGGTATACATTACATATGTACGACTGGTTTTAGTATTATTTAACTGTCTATTGCTAACTCGGAGATTAAAAATAAATAACTTTGCTTTTTATTATTTCCGTTTCGTACATCGTAAAACAATGTTATTACTCAGGAATTTTAAAGTTGTTGAGATATTTTAATTAATTTATCGCTTGATATAAAGGATCGCGGTGTGATGAATAAAATTATATGGGGAAATTACTGACATGGTTGTGGAAAAATTACACGGATATTTTATGGTATATTTACAAAAAATAACTGGCAAATTTACAAGTATGATGAATATGTTAAATTTACACAGTCATGCTGACAAAAAAAACTGTGTTGAAAAATATTTTTTTTTTTAATTGTATAAAATTATATTAGAATGCATTTTTAGAATAAAAAATTCACACATTTCCTAATATTAAATTTACATTTTTTTTTCTTGTAAATTAAAATTTTTTCCACGTGCTAAATTTACATTTTTTTTAATATAAAATTCAGAAATTTCCTAACGTAAAATTTAAACAGCTTGACAGGTCTTAAATTAAAAAATTTACAATTAATCCGATGTTAAATTTACATGTAAACTTTTCGTAATACATTTACATGTAAACTTTTATAGAAATTTATATGAAAACTTTTCCACATTGAATTTACATGTAAACTTTCCATAGTAAATTTACATGTAAACTTTTATAGTAAATTTAAATAAAAACTTTTCGATATTGAATCTACATGTAAACTTTTCGTATTAAATTTACATAAAAACATTCTATAATAAATTTACATGTAAATTTTTTCATAAAAAATTTACATCTTTCTTAATGTGAAATTAACATTTTTATTTTGACATTTTTTAGAAAAATTTCTAAAAATGTAAACTTTAAAATTGTCTTGACAGAAATCAAACTGTAAATCAATCAAATTTTTAATTAATTTTCATAAAATAAATTTTTCCGTTTGCGCTGAATAAAATTTTATAATAAAAAGAAGATAACTCGTATGTGTATGTATATAAGATGAAGATGAAGATGAAGAAGAAAAAGAATAAGAAGAAGAAAAATATACCGTTAAAAAAAAGGCACGAGCCACCTGCCGTACAAGGCCGTTGATCTGGATCTTGGAATCTCCTGCTCGAGTTGACTCGACCTTAACCGGAGCGTCGTCCGGATCAAAATCCTCAAAACCAGTCTCCCTCAAATGCATCGTCTCGCGGTTTTCGTTGTCCTCGTCATCATCGTCCTCGCTGTCTTGTCGCTTTTTAAATTATAATATATACATTTAAATGAGAACTACATACAAATATTCTTATATATACAGATATACTTTTATACCGACGATCTAGAGACTTTATTTCGAGATCCTACTCAAGATCTAACGAGTTGGCGGCGCGGCAAAGCAAACACGATCTCATCTTGGATCTCGAATCTTCCGATCTTTCGATCCCAGATCTGAGGAAGAATAGGCGAGTCCCTTGACGAAAGCTCACCGTCAGACGACCCAGGATAGATGGTTGATGGTTCAGTCTAATAATAATAAACTTACAACAAAACAAAGCAAGATTGTTGTGTTGTAATGTCCACTTTTTGCTCAATTTTTTTTCGTCTTAATAATAATAATAATAATTTTTTTTGATAAAGTTTAGTGCCAAGGGGCAACACGCTACATATGAGAGATATTTTTTATATCTGTGGAATTTTTCTTTTTGAATTTTAAATAAATAGAATTTTTTTTTTTTTACCTAAAAAATTTAGATTGTAATTATTAAAAAAATTTAAATTAAATTTAAATAATTAAAAAATTTTTCTTGCATATTTAAAAGAAAATAATATTGAAGAGTTTAATCATTTTGATTTAATAAAAAAAATTATTGGATAAAAAACAAAAAAAATTTCTTAGTTCAATAATTTTTTAGCTTGATTAAAAGTAATTTTATTTTCAAAATTTATTTTCTCGAATCAAGATTTTTTTTTTTAAATCAAGTTAATTTTTTTTATCAGTGTAATCAAGTAGCCAGATAAACTTCTTAGCAGTAATTATATATAAAATCGTATACTAGTAGTTTTTTATAGTCTCCAATTAGTGAATTTATTAACATGAATTATAACAGTGGAAGTAATAAAAAGTTTCAAGTTATTTTCAAGTTTTTCGAGTATCAATTACCGCGTAACATTAAAATTTTAAAAACTTACAGAAGTTACAATCTAAAGACAAGTAAAAATAAAAAAAAAGCACTAACTAACCCAACAGAAAAACTTTTCTTACAAATGATAATTTTTTTAGTAGTATATTTTACATTCTAATTTCATTATTATACAACAGAGTTTTTCTCTGTACTGTATAAAATCCAAAAAAAACAGATAAGCCAATCTGCTTTAAATAAAGTATTATTTTACACGACTGATAAAACACAAGAGAGAAAAGCAAAAAAAGGTGGAAAAAATGTTGTCCTAACATCAATAGTTTTTTCATAATAATTATTTCTTGTTATCATGCGGTTGGCGAACGTCGCGGCCGTTGGGACGGATATAAAGAAATAAGAGTGTGGTTAGTTGTGTATACATAAAATAAAATGGGAATTCCCTTGTTGGCCACACGTTGTGTGTGTTGTTGTTTTTGCCGAGTGACACAAGAGACGACACGTTTATCACGGTTTTTAAAATGTTTTTGTCCTGAGATAGCCAAGCGACCTTCGATAAATTGATTCCCTCTTATTGCGGATAACTCAAGGATTCATAAGGATCAATATATTTATAGATTTTTTCAGGAAATATTTTTTTTTCGCTCTCTGTAGGTACACACTGGCGATATTATATCTGATGACTTTTTCTTCTCTCTGTTTCCGTTTGTATTGCCATTGCGGAGCCCTCTCCTTCCAATGCGAATAAGCCTGATGGGGATGGGAAATAAGACGTCGTGGTGAATAATTCGATTTCGTTCGAGCAATAGTCGTATACTCCGGTAACTGCTGCTCAGAGATGTTACTGAGGTATATAAGTGAGATCGATTTTGCGCATTTTCGCGTATAAGGAAGAGAAAAGAGAATCCGCCTCGTGGATCGATTATATGTGCAACAGTCTGTGTGTATCTTTACTGCCTTTAGTCACTATTCTCAAAGAGATTGTCTACTACTAAAAGAAGATATGTTTCAATTTAGGGATTGAATAAACATGTAGTGTAATATGCTTTTCTAGATCGATCAATAATCCGATTTATTATTTTTTTTTTTTTATTTAAAAAAATTTTTTTTTAATTTAATAATTTTATTTTTTTTTATTTTTTAGTAAACTTTAAAATTGTACTTTGTAGTAATAAAAAAAAATGTATTTTTTTTTGAGACACTACATCGTGGAATTTATGAAAAAAAAATCTCTGTTAAAAAAAAATTAATCTTCTTTACTAAAAAAAAAAAAAACATTTTTATAAAAAAACTAAAAATTATCTTAGTTAAAATTAAATTTCTTTGAAAATTTTATAGTTTTCTTGAACCAATTAATTTTTTTTTGTTTAAAATCTAAAATAAAATTTTACATTTCAAAATAGATAATTTCTATTTTGTTTCTTAAAATAAAATAATATTTCCGGTAAATTTTGAAACACAAAATTGTAAATAAAACAATAATAAATCCCGAGTTTTGCATAACGATTTGACATCGTAATTTTCACTTTACTTGTTTTTCTCAATGCACGCCTTTATTTATTTCAGTTTCTCTCCTTATCTATTTATTAAATAAATTTATTTTCGGATTCGGTAGAGTCACCGCTGATCTATTATATTTGTATATATATAGCCGCGTGAGAACCCGAACTTTGCGAGTTTAACACTCTTCCAACTTGAAGCGAATCTATAGCAGCAGTTTTTTATATTTTTTTACAATAAAGATGGAATAAAACACGGAATTGCGAGATGATGGTAATATTGCAGCAGCAGTAGGTCTTTGTATCTGTGCGGGGTAATAGTTTGCAATATATATATATATAAATATATAGTGTGGGCGCACATCGATGAGAATCAAGCTTTCTCTATCTCTTTCTTTTTTAAATTTTCCAGTTAAATCTTGTAACTATATAAGTATGAAATGTATGTACATACGTAATCATTCCGCTCACACCGTAAATTCATAAACTCACACGTGATTGTTTCCACCTGATAATAAATTAAAGACATCGTGCTCGCGGTTTGTAATAATTGTCGCTTATATTTTTTTCATTAAATAACTCGACTATGTTTGTTATATATTTATTTATAAATATGGGAGCTTGGGACAGAAATATATAAATTAAACCGAGTCTTTAAAAATTATTTTTTGACTATTTTCAAATTTTTTTATCATAAAAAAAATTTTATTTTTTATTATTAGTGATAATTTGTCATTTTTTTATTTTTTAAAATTCAAAATAAATAATTATAAATAAAATTTTGCTTTAGTAAATAATAAATTTTTTTAAATTGCTCTGTACTTTCTCTATAATAATAATCTATTATTGTTAGTTAGTTTATAATAAAAGCTTAGAAGGCATGCAGGGAGTTGAACGTGTCGAAATGGTCGGCCGTCGTTCATTAAGGTGGTACGTGCTCGGAACACAGAGACTGCTGATGATAATTCCCCTGCTCACTGCTTGCAGCTCATCACAGTACTTTATTTTCTCTTCCATCTCTTTATATTTATTTTTTTACTAGCTGTTGTTGTTATTGTTGACTTGGTCTGTCGAGAAAAAGACAAAGATAGAAAATGTTAAGCCCCCGAGGACCGAGATTCCATTGATAATCGGAGTGGTGTAAGCCCACAGCGTCTCCTCAGCCTTCCATTTCACGGCTTGGGTGGCTGATCGAATTCGTATCTGCTATTTTATTTATACAAGACACTTTGAACGTGCAAATTGCATTTTTCTCTGTCTCATCTCGCTCCTGATATCAACAATCACGAAAATATTTAATATATAAATATATATCGAGTAATAATTATAATTTATAATGCAATCATCATAATCTTTAATAATAATCATTTTTAAAGATATTATCCGTTTGTAGAAAGTTTATTGCGTCGTAATTGATAATTTTCCGGATACTTACTTTGCATATTTTTTTTTTTTTTTAAGTTCTATCAGTCTCTTTAGATCCGCGATCCTTGTACCAATTACTGTACAATTTAATTTTATTTATATTTATGCATTGTCGTCATTTTACACTGAAAATTTTCATTATGTGTGTTTATATATCGATCGAAAATAATACATACAATTAATGCAACCTTCAAAACATTTATATTATGTTAAATTAGTACGATGACGGTATTTACATTCAGGATCTATTTTATTGTTATTTAAATGATAAAAAATTATTTTGTATTAATACATAGAGTATTTTTTTTAACTACCTTTATTTTTTTTTTTTTTAACAAAAAAAAAACAAATTTTTTGTCTTAAAAAAATTGACATTATCTTGTATCTTGAGAACCATTGACATTTTTAAAGATATAAGCTCATCCCAATATTACACTAATCAAGACCTTTCATTTGAGTACCCACATCAATTTTTCATATATTTATATATATTATATATGAAAAATATATCAAAATGCATGTGGGTATTCAAATGAAAGCTCTTGATGAGTATAACATCGAGATGAACTTATACCTTTAAAAACGTCAATAGTTAAAAAAGTACAGTGCAATTTCCCAAAATTCCTTATTTAATTTTCCATTTTCCATTTTAAATAAAAAAAATAATTTGAAATGTTAATTTTTCACCTAGTTATCAAATAAAATCTCGGTGATGATCAAGCCTTCAACCAGATACTCGATTGACGTGATTTTATTTTTCCCCTTACACTATTAAACTTGGCAACATTAGTCAGAGCTGGTCTAGGGTCTCTGGTCTCTAGCAGAGCCTAGTCGGGTTAGCTGTTGGGTCCATTGAAAGAACAACCGGGTATGGTTGGCAATTTAGATCGTAGGTTATCCATTCGAGCGAGCAATAACTTTTAACCAGCTCAACTATCTTCTATACTAAGTTTCTTTCTTACACATTATTGGCTCAACGAAGGATGCACTTTTTCCAGCATCGACTCCGAACGAACGACTACGTTTCGCGTGATAACGAGCAGCTGCCGTTAAGCCTCCATTACATTCTTCTCCCCCTTCTCTTATTCACCTTACCAAACTCTCTTATATTTCTCCTATACTTATATTTATCCTCGTACTCTTCATATATATATATATATATATATACGTATTGACCCAATCGATCATCAGCCCAAGCACGCGAATTTCATGTACGCTACACAATTACTTAATTTATTTTCTATCCATAAATACATCGCGGATGTTTCAGTATTTTATACACGAAAAGGATGTTAAAAAAATAAGTAGGGATGGCTCGCGTGGAATGGCTCAGACACCTACGCACGGGAAGAAACTTTTAGTCGCAAAACGACTCGGCCCACATCAGACCTGTCGCTCTCTTGTGTTGTACGACCGACCGGTAACACCTACACATTTTCTTCTTCGTCTTTGGGCTCGGATTTTTTATTTTTGTCACCCTTTTTTATTAATCACGCACTTGTATGCTTGCAATTTAACAAAGGAACAAAATAACTAGTGTTAATACTAACAAGTGGAATAATTGTTCGCTCTAAAATAAAATTAATGAAATTTGAACGTTTTAAATAGTCAGTACACTAAAAAAAAGTCTTAAGTAATTTCAATAAATTTTAATTTTAGAATTTTTTTTTATTGTTCGTTTTTTTAATGTATTTTCCAAAAAAAAAATCTATCTAAGACATCAAAAAAAATTTTTATCCAACAATTTGAAAGCCAACATTTTTTTTTCCAACTTCTGACGGCAATCTACATGTATAAATATTTACCAAAATAAATTTGAAGAAGCTTCAAGTAAATTTTTTTTTCTATGTATTTATAATTACGATTAATAAGGGATGGTCTTTAAAATTTTGTCCTAAAAAAGTTTTCAATAATTATTTATTTTAATTATTCAAATTAAAATTTAAAGCTCAATTTTTTTAAGCTACTGATTGAAAAATTAATTTATCTAGAAAGAAATTTTTAAGATTTTTTTGTTTTAAATAAAAGAAAAAATTCTTAAACCGAATAAAATTTAATTACTCACTTTAATTTAAACTTGCTCACACCCTTTGCAAGTCATTGAAATCACTGACGTCTCATAAAATTCTTAACATTCATAAATATCTTACAAAAGTAAATTACTTTGCAAAACCTTCAAGATTAACTGTAAGATCTTCGCTCTATTTCACACAAAAAGTTTTACTCAAATCTCTAGACTTTTTGCCTCAAAAAACTGCCAAGCTTATTATTATTATTAAAAAAAAAAAAAAAAAAAAAAAAAAAAATAATATTAAATTGAGCTTCTACGAATAGTAACTGTTTACCGCAACAATTGCAACAATAAAGTTTCTTTGTTAATTTTTTTAGCTCGAACTCATCAAAAGATCGATGGAATTTTTTTTTCGGGCTCTACCGTGAAGCAATAAAGGATAGCTGAGACCATTAGAACTGTTTTTATAATTATTGAGTATTGTCACAATAATTTAAAAATTATTTCCTTTGAAAAATTCCCGAGATTTTTATTTTAAAAAATTTATAAAATAGTAATAAATAAATTTGAATATTAAACTTACTTTAAGTTAGTGCGATTATTGAAAAAATTATCTCCAAGTCCATTAAATTTTTAAAAACTTGATTAATTAGTCACTAAATTATATTTATTGTAAAATCACTTTATACACCGTCAGTTTTTTAAAATATAATTATAAAAAAAAAAAATGTCAGCAACAAATAAATCAGTAAATTCCCGCGTGAGTTTATCCAAGTTGCGCGCGCCGCGTTATTTATATTTCCCGCCATCACACAGTCTGTACAAAAAACAATTTTATTAATTTTTATTATTTATAAATTGCACAAAGTAATAATAATATTTTAATATTAAACCAGCACACTAATTATTGTGGTCACAAAACACAACACGGAAAAGTTTTTAAAAAATCAATCAAGTTGCCGAATAAAATAAAAAACCAACATTGATTATTAAAAATAGTCTAGAAAATTTTAAATATGAAAAAGTCGAGGATAAAAAAATTTAGCACAAAGTGAAACGCAAAGATCGGGACCTCTTGCCCGCAGGAAGAACGGCCAACGACTGAAGGCCCAATACAAGTCCGAGAGATCCGCAAGCGATGCTGTACTGTGTGGCCAAGGAAAAAGGCTGGGCTCGACGAACTACTTCTCTCTCCTACTTTGCCTCTCTTGATCAGTCCAGTGTGCGATGGACCGTTCCGGGCAACTTTACCGTACAGTAACACTCTGCTCTTGATCTTGATCCTGATGCTGATGCTGCGGATGTTAAACCTTTTTTATAAAAATATTATCAAGCATCCATCCACTGCAGTGAGCTAACATTCGTCCAGTATCTGGCTTGTCATTTATTCAGCAAATAAAATAATTTATTTAAATTTGAATAATTATAAAAAAAAAAAAAAAAAAAAAAAAAAAAATTTTTTTGTATAATAAAGTACAGCCTCAATTTATATTTATAATTTTATTATATTACTTATAATATATATCACAACTTGACGAACGTGTTCCGAATATTCTCCACTCGCTTTCGGTCAGTAACTCAAACTTGTTTGCCGTAGGGTTAGCTTTTATCGATGCAATACAAAGAACGGGCTAGAGAAAATTATTATTAACACCGGTGATATTGATACTTGAGCGGTAATTAAATCTTAATATTTGCGTGGGCGTTCGTTAATTGAGGATCGTCTCAATTTTTGTCTAATGAGTAACACAATGTAAGAAGTGATGTTGATGGCGATGGTGGCAGCCGAGAAATGGATGGGGCACCAGGCCAACCTCCTGTAACTTTCGTTCGACCAATCACTTGCTTCTAACGCACGATCTAATACTCCTTTCACACATTCAGTTGATTTCTATGAGATGAGGGACGTCCTGTACGGTAGTATGATAAATTTACATGGTAAAAAATTTAACGAATATTCAGTTGATATTTTTATTTACAAAAAATTTTTTTTTAATTTTTTGTAATACTTAAAAAATTTTATTTCAGTAAAAAAAAATTTTTTTTATGAGAATTTAGACAAAAATTAAAAATTTTTAAGCTTAAAAAATTTTATTTCAATAAAAAAAATTTTTTTTAATGAAAATTCAGACAAAAATCTAAAATATTTGATTTAAGAAAATTATTTTTAAGAGTAATAATTAATAATCAATAAAAAAATTTTTTTTTAATTGAATAAAATTTATTTAAATCAATAACAATTTCTTAATTCAATAATTTTGCTACTTGATTCAAAGAATTTTCTTATCAGTGTGTATAAATTTAAAGATGTTAATTTTAGCATATTTTTATATTGAAAAAAAAAAAAAAAAAAAAAAAAAAAAAAAAAAGTAGAAAGGATTTGCTTATCAATTGATAAGGCATCAGTTTTATCGTGAGATAATTTACATTATAAATATAAATAACATTTAATAATTTTTTATATTAAAAGAGTTGATAATATCAAAAATAATGGAAATGCCAGAGATGGCCCGGAGACTTTAACGCCTAAGTATGAGATGGAGAGCAAGCGATCGATTTAACTCTGTAGTGGATTGCTGGAGCAGCACAGCGTTATCGTGCGTTGCCGTATGATATTATATTGAGATTAGTATAACCCGTTCTCACCTCCATACATATATATATATATATATTTTATATATTTATATACGTGTATATATTGAGCAGCACATGGTCATTACAATAATAGATATATACCAATTCATTAGTCGACAGCAAGCGGTTTCGCAACCCATCCAGTCAACCTTTATGTTATTTACGTTATCACACCTTTTTTTATAGATCTAATTCACTATCTATTCACATATGATCATATGCGCGGTCACTTACTAGTTTTTATTACCAATATTATTATTATTATTATTATCATTACTTATTAATAAGGTGTATTAACAAAAATTAATAATAATAATATAATTTATTCATGTTTAGCAACTTGCTATTTTCCTTGCAATATTTTAAAAAATTTATACAGGTGTATTTACATAATTAGGTTGATTTTTATATTTTTTTTTTTTTTTAATTAGTTACTTTGCCCGACTGTAGGAAGATATGGATAGGATTGATAATAATTAGCTGCACAGAGTCCCGTGTAAAAAAACCTTCTTAAAATTGTCGTTTCTTTAAAATTTTAAACGTGACACAAATCAAGACTTTTTTAAAACGCAAAAAAAAAAAATTCTGAGAGCAGATTTTTGATATTTGGTTCTCGAATTTGTTATAAAAATTAATTTTTTAACGATTTTATCCTCTTTTTAAATTGAATTTCAAATTGTTGAAAATTTATTATCAGACATTTTTAAGACGCTCCGTTTTAATGTTCCAGGGCTCTGTTACTGTTAGCTCCTCTTAAAATTGTCTCAAAAAATTTTTGTTTTTAATTTTTTAAGATTTTTTTGAGACGACTTTTAAAATATTTTAAGACTCTATAGGGTTACAAAATTAAGCCTATACAGGCTTTCTTATTCTAGCTGCACTTAAATTTGTTTTTCACACTTCACAATTAATAAAATAAAAAATACTATTTTTCAAAAATAAATATTTTTAAGGACAAAATAAAGAAAAAGGCTCAATTATTTATAGGGGTCTAAATATTGATACCCTAAATTATTTTAAAATATATCTAATTATCTGTAATGAGAATAACTTCTCATATAAAATTTTATTAAATTCAAATTAATTAAAAAATTGAAAAAAATTACTGTCAGTTCAAAATATTAAATATTAATTATTTAAAAAAAATGTTCTTGACTTGTCTATTTGTAATTGATTTTATAATCTTGTATTATAAGAATATTTATCTTTAACTAATTTAATATGATTTGATAAGAAGTTTGGAGTTAATAATAATTCTTCAAAAAATGTTATTAAAAATTGTTAAATAGATTGGGTTGGCTGAATATAATGATAATTATTATTATTGTGGTAATTATTATCATCAATACTGTCTACACTAATTGAATATTAATTCGCAGTTCATCTGCATAATCTTGAAATAATAAATTCCGAAAGATAAGCTCAGATAAAAGATTAAAAATAAAGAAGAGGATTTGATAGTGGATTAATTAAGAATAATTTTATAAATTAAACAAGTTATTTATTTTGTTAAATAAATATAAAGTGTAATCAGTAATCGGCTTTGTTAAGAAGCAGTGTATCAACTTCAACTTCTTTATCGAGGATTTTACATCGGATTGTATATAGGTATACATCCTATCATATAATTTACTTTCTCAGTTTCTCTAAGCTGAAAGTACACGACACCATGATGATGATCATCAGCAGATTCAGAGACAACGACTGTGTCTGGTGGAATGCTGAGAAAAAAGATGTCTTCGCTGTCGGAGGGCCGCGCGCCATCGACGGTACGATATCAATAAGAGACAAAAATATATATATACCCTCAGGATATTGTCGTAGGAACAGAGACGAATAATATGTGACAGAGACCAATTAGATTTAAGAACAAAATTTTGTCCAAATTGCTTTTTTGATATTTTAAAAAATTTTTTTTTTACAATTTTAATTGCTAGAAGGAAAATTTTTTCAAAGGTGATAAAAAATTATTTCAACAATTTTTTATCTCAAAATTAAAGCCAATTTTTTCAAAATCTCTTAATATTTGATAAAAATTTACTATCATAATTTTTGCCAAATAGTCCTTTTTAATTTTGAAATCAAAATTCAAAGCGATCACTTTTGACACTAAGAATCCTTAAAAATTTTAATTGTAAATTTTTGGACTAAAATATGTTTAGTATCAATTAATTTTAGCAGATGGCATGTGTTTAGAAAATTCTTTCCTACTTACAAAGTTAACTTATATATGTGATAGTCTAAATTAAATATTGATTCGATTCAATGAAGGTTAATTAAGGTTTTAATTAAAAATTTTTCCTAAAAATAGAATAAATATTAAAGCAAAAATTTTATATTCTATATAAATAAATATAATGTAAATTTTATTATAAGTAGAGTCCTTTAGGACAGGAATAATAAATAAACAAAAATTTGTATCTGTGTACCATAAAATAAATTAATAAAGACAATAATAATTTCGACTTTCTAAGTCGAAGATTTTTTCTGACTTAATAAGACTTTTTAAAAAAAATAAAAAACTTTATGAACTATTATTTGTACTTATTAAAATTTTTTTTACAATTATTCCAGAGAAATTTTTCCACAAAAACGAGCTTTTAAAATTTTTACAACTTTAAATGAATGAATACAATTAAAACTAGTATTAATTAATATAATTTATAGTAAAATTCTTCTACAATAATATTCATAAATTATATTCCTTAATTGGAGTTAATAAACCACTTTTATAAATTATCTTCATAAATTATTCCGACAACTAGGAAGTAAGTTTCACTACAATGTTAAAAATATAGCAATTAAATTTTTTTCATTAGCAGATAAAATTTTTTTAACGCGACAGTAATCTTTCAAAATAAATTTATCTAACATCGAAACTAATAAAAAAAAAAAAATTCTAAAAGGTGAGCAAAGAGTCGCCGTATAACCTTTGGTGAACTTGTTTGCACAGACTCATCTTTCGCCTTGAATTACCTTTCGACCTTAGAGGTGGAGGGCTTCCGGCCCTCTATAGAAATATCTCCGGAGTCTCAGCTAGGAGCATAATCATCAGCATAGCTGAGATATATCTTAAACAACTAAAACCTGACCCAGTGAGACCTTGCGTGGTTATTGCCGCAGGTGATGATATGTATTAGAGAGCGTGCGTCTCACACGAGCACCAAGTGTGTGCGATTGTCATCTGCTAGCTACTAGCTACTGCCTACTAACACAACTCTGTCTATTTCTATTTCTATCTACACTTACATAAAATACTTTTGCTCCTGACCGGTCCTGATGCAGTCATACATTCTATATCTCACATTTATATATATATATATATATATTTTATATTTGTGTTGATGATCTTTAGAGTCCGCGCCTTTATATATCCTGTTAATGTCGGCTCATATGCTCTCTACCGTGGGAAGACAACGCGACACTACCTGCATCATATCATCTAGATTAAACAACCAATTACCTAGTTTTTTTTTTTTTTTACTTGCTTTTATATTTGTTCGTACTCTCTTCAGCGACATTCAGCTAGTGCAAGATACTTTTTTAAAAATATTTTACTTCTAGTACGCTGATAATATTATTTGTTAAGATATTTTATTAATAAGATTTGATTTTCATCGGCGATTATTTACTGGCTTAGAGATATCTTTTATCTTAATTGAATCATTTGTCTTTTTAGTAGACATTCACTTACTGAGAGGAGGAAAATTATTGTACAGACAAGGATTTGTTAGCTCAGCTATTTTTTTTTTTTTTTTTTTAATTAAATAATTATTTAAAATTACTCGCTATAATTCTTTTTTTACAATATACAGTTTAGGGACTTTTAAGTGTTATCTTAATTAAATACAGTACTTTGATAGTTAATCTAGATTATTAAGAGAATAAGCTAAATTTTTTGGCCAGTATATTTACGTGATAAAATGGGTTTTTATGGCAAAATTTATGATGATAAGTATTTAAGCTGCACTCGAAAATGCTCTGTCTCTTGATACATAATTCAGAAATGACCTGGTGACTTGTGAACTATTGACATTTTTAAAGATATAAGCTCATCCCGATGTTACACTCATCGAGACCTTTCATTTGAATACCCACATCAATTTTTCATATATTTATATGTATTATATTTATATGTATATATGAAAAATATATGAAAATGCAAGTGGGTACTCAAATGAAAGCTTTTGATGAGTGTAACATCGAAATGAGCTTATATCTTTAAAAAGGTCAATATTTAAGAAAGTACAGTGGAACTTAACAAAAGTCATTATTTTACGAAAAATTTGGGTGTAAAAATAAAAATTTAATTAAAAAATATTTAATAATTTTAAATAAACAAAAATGTTTTATTTCAATAAATTAAATATGTATTTACAACTGTTTTGGCACCTTACGAATCTCTATAAGAAGGGAAGAACAACGATGATCAGGTTGGTAAAAGGTGAAGAATAAAAAAAAACAAGTTATCTTTGCTGGGGGTCCGCTCGGATTTACTCGTATTGTCCATGGGAAGACCGAGTAATGTCTCCGCTGGGATTGTTAAAATAAATATACGTGAGACAGTGTATTCTGCACCTGGTAAAATGGATTTAAAAGTCTTGAGCTTCATGCAAATTAGATTTAGTTTTATTCACTCTCATATCTATCTTCTGCAGCAACTCGAGACATATATACCTTTCATTATTTTTGTCTTTTTCTCTACACATAATATTTACATTAACGGTTATTACTGATGCTGATGGGAGAATATCTATCTGTTATTTATATTAACGCCGTTAAATATATCAATTAAGTAGAATAAAAATTATGTAAGGAGAAAATAATATTTCGCATCTAAATGATATACTCACTTCAGGTGTCAGAAAATCTTTCTGAGTAGTGACAGAGAAAATTAGCGGTCTCGTTCATATGTCAGTACAATTATATGTATTATAAATCAGTATATTAAATATATGACGGATAATATATTACAGTATATAGGATACGTCAAGATTTAAAATAAAATCATTAAACTCTCAAATGTCTGTCATGTATTAAATTGTTATTTATTTACTTTACTTTTTTTTTTTTTTACTTCTTAGATCAAATTATTGCGCTTATTTTCAAACATATGTATGTATATTAATTATTTTAAAAATACTAAAGAATTTTATCAGATGTTATCGATTTCAGGTCAAAAAATTCTGTTAGAAATATTCACAATTAATGAGTTAAATATAATTTTTTAAAAAATTTAACCTCATTTGATTCTGACGATTTTTTATCCTCAATAAAATACTTTTTAATTTTATTGATTAATATAAAATAAAAATTTTAATTTGTCTCCAAAAAATTCGATAGAAGCCAAATTAAAAAAAAATAATCATTTTTGAATTTTTTTACAATTTAAAATTAAATTTTAGTCAAATTCACTTTAGAGTAATTTCAAAAATTCCCAACGTAACCAAAAAAGACCCGGGTTCGATTCCCAGTTCGGGTTATTAGAATTACAATTACATATTCGGTGACTGTAAACTCTCACTCAAATAAAAAATAAATTTAATTCATTGAATACCCTGAGACACTCAGATTAGTATATCGATGAGACCCCAAGAAGGAGGCAGATGTTCGTTGGGGGTCGGAGAGGGTGAACGGCGTGGTAAATATTACGGTGCCCTTTGATCGTATTCTGCATAATGCTCTCTTCTCTCAACCCTCCTTTTACTTGGTCTTAATTTTTTGCAGACTTATTTTCACATACAAATTTCCTGTTAAATAATTATTCACTTACATAATTTAATGTTTCCCACATTTTAGCAGCTGATTCCAATTTACGGGCCAGAAACCCGACATCATAACAAAACAGTCTCCACAACTCCATTTCACAGATTTGGTTTTGGAAAGACTTACACTTCAACCAGCAATTACGCAGATCGAATGATTCCATCTCGCCGTGAGTTGAATGTCAATATAGCCAATCACAAACTTCGTGAAAAGTCACTTTCAGTGGGTGATAAACCATATCTGGATGTCCTTGTACAGGTAATAATTTTTAATATTTATTTAAAAATTTTCTGACATGGTCCGACATAAAAATTAGCCATAACAGGTCATATGAGGTTATATTGGATCATATTTAACCATATATGGACATGTAAAATTAAATATCGCGGCATAATGTCATATATGATCACATATAGCCATATCAGGTCATATATAGCTAAATTAAGTATAGTGCCGATTGGCACAATAAATAAATAAATAAATAAATAAATATAGCCATATAATATCATATAAAATTACATGTAGCCATATAATGTCATATAAAATCACATGTAGCCATATAATGTCATATATAGCTAAATTGGACCATGTAGGGTAATTTATAGCGATATATGATCATATGTGACTATGTTAGATCGTATATGGCCATATACGAGCATATAAGATCACATATAGCCGTGCTAGGTCATACATGATCACGTATAACCGTATCAGGTTATATATGGTCATTTAAGGTCACATATGACCACATAAAGTCATATATAGCCAAATTTGGCCAGAAATAAAAATTAGACACGTAAAAAAAATTTTTTTATGAATAAATAGTTGCTTTCTAATTTTTTTTTTTAGATAATTAAATTTTTTCATGAAGCTCTCGGTTTATTTTTTATAATCGACTCACGAAAGCAACCCATTGATATGAGAAGCAGAGAATGTCGGTGGTGATCGGGATTTACGAGCGTAATCGCGTAACACGTTGACCATGGTCGTGGCTTGATCGCTTTCGAGCATACAGAGAGTATGCTTTTTATTATTTTTATTGTTAGCATCTTCTGGTTGGCAAAAGCCGCGCACGCCGTGTTCAAGAACGAAACCGATCGTTAAGCTCTTCGGATACGCAATTTACTCGCTTGGTCTCTTCAATCCTACCCACGCACTTTTTCATTTTTTTATTTTTTTCGTTCACGTTACTTCTTATCTTTCTCGCTCTTTCACGATGAGCCCAGGCTATTTATTTAATAACATCGGAGTCTCTTATTCTGATCATGAGCATCTGTACCATACAGAACTGTTTCTTTTATCTTTAAATAAAACCCGTTGGTGTAACATATTCTGACACGATCTACGTGTATATAAATAAATATATGTGACTGGAGCTTATTCAGAGTTTAGATATATATCTTTACAGATGAAATCACTGCATACTGATTGGAAGAAGCGAGTGATGACCGAGTGCTTGAATGAGATCAAGCTTTTTCAAGGGATCAACAATCACCGAATTTTGAGTTTTAACTCCCAACAACGGCCACTTTTATTCCCATCTTATTACAAATCAGGTTTCGATCCTGATAAACGACCAAGTGTCATCAAAAAATCATCGATTGATGACGTTTGGAAGGCCAAATCTCGCTCCAAGCCGCTACTTAAGTGCTGGGAAAGTGCTGTTGAACTTTCTGGATACAATCATTTTCCGAGTAATTATAATAGTCATTAATTTTTTTTTTTTTTATTAATTTTTATGTAATTAATTAATTAAAAAAAAATTTTTTTTATTTATTAAACATTATTAATTATTTTTCATCTTTTAAAACATATTTTTTTATTTAATAATTAATTTAAATTGTTTATTTAACAATCATTATAAAAATAATTATTTTTATGAATTATAATTCGAATTTTAAAAAAAAGTAAAAAAAAAATTTTTTTGTCCATATAAAAAAAAATTGAAATTTTGAGAAAAAATTTTTTTTTTTCAGTGAATTAAATATTATCAACAAAATGCTTATATTAATGTATTACAATTATTATTTACTAATTTAAGGCCGTGGAACGATTGATTGGAGCTCGAAAAACATGATGCTGGTCGCGGTGGAACAAGAGATACTTATTTTCAAGGACTCATGGGAAATCCAGTGCGTGTCGGCAGTAGTGAACATCGAGGCTGAAAATATCGGGACGCAGAAAATTCAATGCGTCAAATGGAATCACGCGGCAGACCGTTTTGTGATGTACTCAGAGTCACTGAAATTGTGTTGCTATGATATCGCATCTGGAAAAGTTATTTGGAAACAAAACTGCTCCTGTTCCAGATGTTCTATTCGATGTATTGCTTGGAGTAAAACAGATCGCCAAGTTTTTACGTGTGTATTATATTTGTTTTTTCTATCGGAATTATTAATTATTTCGGAGTTTTTTTCTGTGTAGAGGATGCAATAAGGGGAAACTTTGTATATTTACTATTAATGGATCATATATCGAGAAGGAGGAGTCCGTGATAGTTCACGAAGGATCAGTGTTGGATATGGTGATATCACCAGATGATCAATACATTGCAACAACTGGCACAGATAAGAATATTAACGTTTATCAGCTGAAAGGAATTGTTCCATTTCTCGAAATAGGATACTACGATCCATCAGAGGTACATAGATATTTCTGAGTGTAATTTTAACGGAAAAAATTATAGATTTCATAATTACAGAAATAATCATGTGTAAATTACACCACCATTTTTTGTTAAACTTGAAAAAAAATTACTATAAAATTTACACAGTTAAATAATGTAAAATTTACATTTTCTGCAATGTAAATTTTACATTTTTTTACCATGTAAATTTATTTTTTTCTAGATACTAAATTTACATTTTTTTGTAATTTAAAAATTTTTTCAACATATTAAATTTACAATCTTTAGAATGTAAACTTTACATTTTTTTCCATACACTGAATTTACATTTTTTGTATTGTAAAATTTACACGTTTTACAATCTAAAATTTACATTTATTTTCCATGTAAATTTAAGATTTTTCCAGCTACTAAATTTACATTTTCCGCCTGGTAAAATTTCCATTTTTTCTAACGTAAAAAAAATGTAAATTTAACAGATTTTTCTATAATTTCGACCGAACTTGTTTTTCCGTCTCGTACCAAGCATATATTCGTAATATTTAGGAAGCAATATCGAATAAAGTATTAACAAGAGTCCTGACTGATTTGACATACACAGGCCTTGGCTTGGCATCCATGGGAAAAAGGAGTTCTCTGCATAGGCGGTGGAATCGGCGATGGCTCACTGTCCCTCTGGGACATCCCGAAGCAAAAGTCCCTGGATTATAGACGAGTTAACTTCTTAAGTCGCGTGAAACATTTGGCGTGGAACAAGCTCAGCGGAGAACTGGTTGTCGTGTGGTACTACTGGGAGGGAACCACTCGTTCAACGACTATTCCCGTTTTAGCCAGTTGGAACCGAATTGTAGATGGAATAATTATTCAAAAAAATAGCGATTCATTATCATTCAACCACCGTATCGCAAATGTCGTATGGAATCCTCACCACACCAGACTTGGTAAGTCTAGTTAGGTCCAATTCCCCATTATTACTAATTATAATCGACTTTAATTAATCTCGAATATATTTATACTCACATTTACTTTTTTCATCAACAGGTATCCAGACTGGCGATCGTCTCTACTTGTATAATTTCTTTGGCGACTCCAGCTCTGAGTGGGAGGATACTGATAAAAAGAAAATACGCCCTGCTGGTCAGAGAAGTATTTTTGATTTAAATTACATTCGCTGATATTTATTTTGTCGCCATATTTATATTTGTAATTATGTTGTAAATTATTTATTTACACTTGCTCGATAAATAGTGTGAGTTGATTTTATTTTTTATATTTTATTACTTTTCATATAATTATTATTACATTTTATGTTATTTATTATTGAAACGTATTTATTAAATATTTTTTTTTAATTATATATTTGCAATTAAAATAAGATCAAGTGTTTTATCTATTGCATTTGAATTTTATAATATACATCTGTGATTAATTTTTAATTTATTGTAAATTACTTTTTATGGTTTAATATTTTTTTTTCTTTCAAAAAAATTAAAAAAAAAAAATTTTTTAATAATTTGGAAGAAAAATAACAAAATTGTGATGGAAAATTTTTTTTTTTAACAAAATTTATTTTTAATTGTTTGTAAAAATATAAACTGAAAAATTTGTAAAAATAATAATTCATAATATAATTTTTTAAATTAATAAATAATTAAAAAAAAATTTTTTAATTAATTTTTTTATTATTATAAAAAAAAATTTCATTCATAAATTATGAGTTTAATAATTGTCTTCGATGTACAGAACGCTAATTGATACAAGAATCGAGTATTTATTATTATGATAATTATTTAATGATTCTCATGAATAAATTTAAAATTGTTGATTCAAATTGTCGTCAACTCGTTACTACAAATATTTTTCTTACTTTTATTATATAATTAATCCTTCAAAAATAAATAAATTAACGACAGACATTTTGCGTATTTTTGTGTCGGGTAATTATTTAATATTTACGATTATCCTAATTAATAATAATAATAAAGATATTAAAAATAATATTGTTAGATAGTGATGCCAAAAATGTAAATAGTTAAAAGCAGCTTACCTAACTCTATAATTATTTAAATATCCTTGAGGCTAAAAAGATTCAAGTATTTGCCAGTCTACTTTAGCTGTCTACTCGTCCTGATGCTGACAACCCTGAAACGAGTCTATTAATTCAACTCTACATATGCCCACGTCAGTCTTATTTTCCAGACTCAGCTGAACGTCTTTTTTTCTTTAAGAAAATTGCGCCTTGTAAATCGTTAATATTGATTCATTCATGATTCAAGACATACCCTGAGATCTAGTAGACCAGTTGTTACTCTTTTTACTCTTTTTTTACGAGCTAAATGACAGTAAGCATTAATTTATAAATGAGCAAATTGCATGCTGGTAATAATATTAAATCTTTTGATTTTTTTAAAAACGACATGTACAATGCGGTGGATAAGATAGATTTTATCTGATAGTTTATTGGAACGAGTATTATTATTTATTTTATCAATGTTTATTATCTTTTTTTTTATTCTTTTTTAATAGTGCTAAAATGAAGAAATTAATAAATTTACAATTCATATATAATTAAAAAAAATTGATAATAATAATAATAACTAGCACCCTTGCAGTACTTTCTTAAATATTGACATTTTTAAAGACATAAGCTCATCCTGATGTTACGCTCATCAAGAGCTTTCATTTGAGTACCCACATGCATTTTTATATATTTTTCATATATACATATATATAATACATATAAATATATGAAAAATTGATGTAGGTACTCAAATGAAAAGTCTTGATGAGTGTAACATCGAGATGAGCTTATATCTTTAAAAATATCAATAGTTCACAAGATACAAGGTCATTCTTTAATTTTTTTTCTATCTAGAGATGGAGCTTTTTTGAATGCAGCCTAAATACTTGTCATAATAAGTTGACTGTCGGTTATTTTATGATAAAAAATCACGTGAAAGGAAAAAATAAAGATTTCGATAGCTTTTTTGCCTCCAGAAGTTGGAAAAAAAATATTGGCTTTTAAATTGTTGGATAAAATTTATATTTTATTTTTTTTTTTATGTCTTAGATAGATTTTTTTTTGAAAAATACATTAAAAAAACGAACAATAAAAAAAAAGATGATGATTTATCAATTCATCTATTGACACAAAATTTTTCTTATTCTCTTAATAATATAGATAGTAATAAAAATTTTTAATATGAAATCTTCCATTAACCTTATGATTATCATTATTATTATTTTTTTTTCTTAAAAAAAATTTTTTTTTACTAATTATATTCTAGAGTCAAGATTTTTTTTTTGTTTAATTAAAGAAATCATCAGTAGTAAAAATAAAATATTTACTTATCGATTTATCTACCGTCGTTCTGTTAAATATACATATATATAATATCGTTTCTCGGAATCTAATAGCATCCATCATGGAGACAGCCTACACCAGAAGACTTGCCCAGCAACCAATGAATTTTTAGATATTACTTTTATTTATTTAACTTACTTTATCACAGATATTTGCAATAAAATAATCTTTTTGGCTTCTTCAGAAGCTCTCACGCACTTTGATTAATATGTAAACATAGCAATTCCTGATATTTCTTCAATGTTTTATCATTTCCATACTCTTAACCCGTTTTACGGTGTAAATATATTTATTTCAGAGTAGATTAAATTTTTAAAAAAATAAAAATAATAATATTCAAAATTGATTTCAATTTACTCTCACGTTGAAATTATTTTTCTCAGGATTGCATCACATCAAAAGATTTTATTCGCTGATTTGCTGTACTCTGTATCTTAACCGCAACTCCATTTTCTTATACGTTTATTTATATGAATATATATTATACACTTTGTTGGATATATTTCGCATCCTTTCAAGGTATATATATTTATTTTAAACAATAATGATAACCGAGCATCGATACTTGTATCTATTTTTTATTGCATAAATAAATATGAAAAATATATCAATTTAAAAATTAAAAAATTTCAAAGTAATAAATTTTACATTAATTATTTTTCTTTACAAAATTAAATTTTATTTTTAACAAGAAGAAAAAAAAATTATTTCCATCGAATGTTTTATTAATTACAGACCGATATAAAATTAAAAATTGCAGATTGAAAAATTTTTTAATCTAAATAATTTTACACTGATAAAATAATTAATTTAATTTAAAAGAAAAAAAAAATTTAATTAATAATTTATATGTCTGAAATTTGTGATAAATTAAAAAAATTTATAGCAAATATCAAATTTTATGCCACTAATTTTTGATTCCTAAATTTTGATAAAATTCTTGGTTCAAAAATTTTTTTTTTCGATCTAAATTAATTTTTTTATCAGTGTGGCAATTTTTATTTATTTAATTAATTTATTTATTTAATTTAATGTCAAAGATCGTAAATGGATTTTCTTAAAATGACCCACTTAATGTATCAATTGTTAAGCTCGGTAGAAAAAAAAAATACAGGACGAAAAAAAAAATAAAAAAATAAAAAAATGGTAAAAGGTTAAAAAAAAATAAGGATAAGAGAAAAGGCGCCGACGGGTTACTACTCCTTGGCACGCTGTTAATGGCCGGGATAATTATTGTCTTTGGCCAGGTGGTCTGCTGTTAGTTATTAGTCCTCTGGCGAAGTGGGGAAGGCTGCGAATAGAAGCTTTAGCTTCTAATAAGTAGTAAGTAAGGTTAAACAATATAAATAAGGAACAACAATGAAAAGATATAGTAGTGCACAGGCTACACTGATCCAACATTATCGATTCGGTCATAAAGTTTAATCTCTCAAACGATTATAAAATTACCGAGCATCCCACTCTTAAACTCTTATATTCTTAAACTCTTGATTCTTGATAGCACAGTAGAAGATACCAACAAGAGAGAAGAAAGAAGCGCAAGGTAAGTAAAGGCCTGGAGGCTCCATGCGCAGCCTACATACTTCTCCGTTAAATTCAACTCGTAAACATCCCGCTGTAGTGTGTTACCCGGCAATGTCGCGGCTTGTATTTCACGCCGAACAGCAGAATAGAACACTACTTTTTTATTTTTATAGCCGAGTAGCTAAACATATATTTACCCGGCAATATATTATTATAATACCCGTAAGAGTTCTTGTTCCTCTGTATCATATCGTGTATGTATATTGTATTGTATGTACGGGATATTTTTCAATTATGAATAACATTACATTCGAAAAATTCACTTTTTTGCTTCAACATACTCTTATGTACAAGTGTAAAAATAAATTATTGCCTGAAGTATTAATCTTTACTATTAAAAAAATAAAAAAAAAATTTTTGTTCAGGATAGTCAGATGATAAAATCGGTTTTTTCAGTGAAATTTAGTGTCATTGCAAAGGTATTGATTTGAATTTGTTTTATATCATTCTCACCGAAAGTCAATTTATTATGATAAGTATTTAGGGTGAATTAAAAAATAATCTCTCGATACAAAATTAAGAAATTATCTTTTATCTTGTGAAATATTGACATTTTTAAAGATATAAGCTCATCCCGACATTATACTCGTCAAGACCTTTCATTTGAGTACCCACATTAATTTTTAATATATTTCATATATTTATATATTTATATATATGAAAAATATATCAAAATGCATGTGGGTACTCAAATGAAAGCTCTTGACGAGTGTAACATCAGGATCAATAGTTGAGAAAGTATAGTGCAATTTAACAAAATTCATTATTTAATAAAGCAAAATTTTATTTATTTATAGTTTGAAAAAATAAATTTATTGAATAATCATAATAGGTCTTTTTTGTAGTGTTAAATTTCTTACAAAAAATTTTCAGTACGTCGCTTATGAGACAAGATAGAAAATTCTAATGATTACAGTTATTTTTTTTTCTCATTATAAGATTTTAAGATTATAAAAAAAATAGTTTTTTTTTTTTTTTTTTAGTGTATATATTTTTTTATGAGAGTCTCTGGATATCAGTCCAGTTTTCCTCGGAAATTGCTTAACGACAGGGGTTGTATTATCGATCGAAGTTACGAGAGAAGTCAATAGACGTGAAAGGCTGGATAAATTAAAATAATAAATAATCGAAACAGTTGTAAAATAAATAAATAAAAATTTCGAGTAAAGAAGATAAGGAAAGATAAACAAAAAAAAATTGAACATGCAGTTATTAAGACGTTAGAGCTGAGATATGGCGTCTAATGGAAATAATTGCCGCTGCAGTAAAGATCAAGGAGTTATTTACGACTCGGTCATCTCTTAAATTACAAAACATCACACTAGTTACTCAACTCTCTGGTATAAATACTTATCGAGCGAAATAATTTTTCCCAGTGTGATCTACAAAGCCGGAGATTTGAATGCTTAACAAGAAACGTCGAGACATATTTATTTATTCTAATTCAGCTTGTGTTATATTTAGATATAGATTGATTAAACGTGAGAATTAACGTTAATAGTGAGGTGGATTTTCACAAAAGTTTTCATTCACTTTTAATTTAATTGCTCGCATCGTACACATAAGCATACATGTACGCTCATTATTATTTACAGCAATAATAACAGTAATGGTGCACTCTGCAGTGGTGCATATAAAGAACGTCCCTTGTCCGTATGAAATAATTCTATACGATTATTCAATCAATGTCGAAGGTAATTAACAGAGAGACCAACGCGGTAGACTCTATGTATACTTTCGCTTGTTACAACTTCCAAGACAGGTTTTTTCATTTTTATTTTTGTCTTATTGTCTATCCAAGCAACTTGGCTTCCACACCAGGCTTTACTACTTATTATATCATTATATTCAGCTATGTTTTATCAAACTAAACTCCGAACAACATTTATATTTTATATTAATGTAAGCGACACTTGTTACAAATAAACACGCTTATAAAGTTGTAAATTATTAATAAATATTCTGACATGTTACTTGAAAAAAAAAAAATATATTTTTTTATAATTACACTAACTACAATTTATTTAATTATGTAATTAATATTTTTTTACCCCCTCAAGCTTAAAATATTTACAATCGATGAATTTATTCAAAAAATTATTTTTAGAATGATAAATTTTTATTTCAAGACTGTAAAATTTTTTTGAGTATTTTATTCGATAAAAATTAAATTTATCGATTTTTTTTTTTGGAGTATTTAGTTTCATAAAAAATGAATACACGTGTAAATATATCAATAACACGTTGCTTGTGAGACAAGATAGAAAATTTGTAAAATTAAAAAAAATTTTCATTCATGTTTATTAAAAAAAAAAATAAAAAATTTCAATACTATTTACAAATTTAATCAAAATATTTTTGGCAGATAATTTCTAATGAGAGTCATTCCGTTTTTGGTAGTTCGTAACCCATGAACACTGGAATCAAAAGAACAATTGATGAAACTAATTAATAATTCATAATTTAAATAAATAATAATTTGATTAAAAAAAAAAATTTTAATAAAACTCAACAAATACCAATTTGAAGTAACATATTGTTCCGGGTCTCGCTTCTGAACTCTCCAGTAACAAGACAGCAATTATTGCTACAATTGCAACTATCAGCATTGTCGTAGATCGAGTCATTTTTTTAAATTAATTTGCAGTAATCTAAAATATAAAATAATTTTTAATTAAAATTGAATTGAATTGCAAAGAAGAAAAATTTTGTGATTTTAAAGAAATAGTAAAATTTATTATTTAACCACTGAAATTACTTTTTAACTCAAAACTTGTGACAAAATTGTTCACGTTTGTCCTCAGATATATACAATAGGGCCGATAAGTAAATATCCACGTCATTAAAATTTTTTTGAGTAATATATAGAATTATTCTAATGCCTGGAGGATTTATTTAATGCGTTACTGACGTACTTGCCCTCTAAAGTATATTAACTGATGAAATATACATTACAAATTTCAAAAAGCTACTTGATGAAAAAATTCTTAGAATAACTTAAATTATGGAGAAAATTAAATAATAAATAAAAACTTACGGTTGTGTATTATAAAGTATGCAAAGTTTGGGACAAAACGTTCACAAGAAGAATATTTAGAGACTGATTAGTTTACAAACATAATCAAGTGTTTATATACTATACCTGCTGAATTTACTTTTTAATCGGATTTATTATCTTAATTACTGAATATTCACACTAACATTCATTTTATCATTGTCAAATATTGCTTGTAGTTGTCAGATAACAGACAAAAGTTTGACGTAGATAAACCTTACGTTTTTTTTAATTACATAGAATAATTATTTGAGTAGTTGTAAATTAAATAATTAGTACGTGTGCGTATTTTATGAGTAAAAATTCTAGCCACGTGGTATTTAGATATTCTATTTTTTATTTTATATCAACATCTGAACAAATAGTCCAATATACTTTGGTATGTAATTTTAATAATCTAGAAACGGTTGTATAAAGTTACATCAGAAAAAATGTAATGTTGCTAAACATTCTGTTATCAAAAAATTATTTTTATGGTCTAAAAGAGGTCGTTGTCTTTTTTTATTCAAACACTATTAATAATATTTATGTATACGTACACAGAAAGAACAAAATGACACTGGATATCCTCTCATATTATACTTAGTGATATTTGTGGTGAAAAAAAATTTTATATGATAGCAAATATAATCCAGATTATACTCAATATAATCCAGATTATACTCAATATAATCTCGGATTATACTCAGTATAATCTCCGATTATACCCAGTAAAAAATTTTATGTTAAATATTTAAAACTTTTTTGTGATTAAATTTTTATTATTTCTTAAAAATTATAGCTAAATTATTATTATTATTTCTATATTTATTTTTTTTTAATTATTTATAAGTACGATCATAATTACAGAGGTATCTCTTACGAAGATGCTCTAAGGGATGGAATAACTTGTTCACCCAGTCATTTTTTTATACCCGTTGTTAAATCGGTTTATAAACGTAAACTTGATACCTCTTACTGAACTTTATATCTTTATTCTCCCTAATATAAATATAGTAGCAACGATAAAAAATAAAAAATAAAAACAAAAAAGCAATGCGAGGATTTAAAATTATTAAAAAAATTTTTAAGTAACTTCTTAACGCGTGGAATACTCTGGTTAACGTCTCATTGGGTTGCCATTACACATTATCCAGCGAACAAGTAGTCAATTATTTCTTATTCCCTACTCAAGTATCTGGTCTCTCATCCAGTGGCTCAACAGAATTACGAGTGCGAGTACAAGTACGAGGATGAGAATGAGAACGACGGCTTCTAGACGAATGAATGGAGAAGAATTGACGAGTGGGGGTAAGTGATAAATGTTTCTTCCTTTTTCTTCCAGCAATTCTGCCATGCCTCCATTATATTATCCTATAAACGGTCATTACGTCTGAATAAATTGCACGTGCGCACGTCTCCCACGCGACCTTTCAAACGTCAACTATCATGCTCTAGTGTTATGTATCTCTACTATCCGGATTTATTTCAACATATATAATAAAATCCTTGTAAATTTTGTCAAGTTAAGGATCTTAGTTGTCGTGGAAATTGAAAAAAAATATTTTCAACGAAGATTGTTTTAAAAAAATTTACTTGACCCGTGAAAGTATTTTCTAATATGGTCTAAGATGGTCATATATATACTCTAGGATCATATTGTGCCCATATATAATATTTTTACCAAAATTAGTACATAGAATTCCCGATAGGTCGCGCATGATCGCTGAATTATCTCGTTAGAAGAGAGTTAATTTTTATAAACTAAATAATAATTAAAAAAAAATTTTTTTATCCTCTTTAAAAACTTATCCGACATTTGTTTTTAATCAAATTAATTACAAAATCATTTTTGGTTGCATAAAACATGTTTGTTAAGATAAAAATTAAAAAATAATTTTTTTATAGGTCATATAAAATTATAAAAATGAATATAAACACAATTTAAATAAAAAAAAAAAATAGTTTTAAAAAGATTACAATCTGATTATAATATACCGAGAAGAAAGAGTGATCCATTTAAAAGCAGGAAGCACTAAGAATAATCAGAATAAAAGTGAGAGGAAAAGAAGGTGGATAATGATATTTTCACAGGTGGTCTTCTCTTGACGCAAAACTTTTATTTCTACACCAAAGCTGAAACTTTAACCGTCGTTGTAACTCAAGTCTGGACCACAAAATGAACACAGACATCCACACATAAAGATAAGTACTTGTTACTCATACACCCAGTTAGTTATTTACTTACAGAAGACTGGGCGAGTATGAGAGTACGTGAACAGATATAAAATTTTTCTCTTTTTCTTAATATTTTTGTTGCTTAGTCTAAGAGCAAACTGCACAAAGCTATCTTCTTATGATCTCCGTTCCGCATCCTGCCGGTAAATGCGAATAGAAGAGGAAGATCGTACGTGCGCTGTTAAATCTCTGGATTATTTTTTTATTCATCTCTTCTCTTCTTGTACATTTTATTTTACTATATATAAATATATTATATTAAATCTTGTTTCGTTTCTTCCCATCACATTGTCTTTTAGTTGGTCCGTTAAATAGTTGTCACTGTTTCTTTAATTTTTCCAACATTTGCTCCGTTTATTTATTTCTCTTGTTTCCCGAAGTAGCCAAAGAAAATGTTGAATGTATTTCCGAGCGAAAGGAGGACACATCTCGGTCTTATGCGCTGGCTAAGAGTAGTCCTTTGTGTCGGTAGAGAGCCGCCACACCTGCGACTCTTAGATGCTCCTTGTGCGCCCACCGATGGAAACCACCAACAACACAAACTACAACAACAACTACAAATACAACTACAACTACAACTACAACTACAACTACAATAACAACAGTAACTACAACAGGAACATCAGGGCCATAAACGGAGGAATGCGACCAGGAAGTCAGAATAAGACAACTGCTGCTCTCTGCGTGCTCACTATCTGTGTAAGCCTCCTCTCTGTGTCTCTTTATGTGTGCATGTCACATTGCCACACAAATCTACATTTTTTTGATTTTTTACTTTTTATTTTTACATGCTGTGTTGATAGAAGTCAAGGATTTATTTTTATATAATTGATTAATGTTAATAAATTTGTTAATATTTTTTAGATTCGCTATTTATGTGCGTGAGCTGTAATTACAATTATTTATTTACATTAAGAGGATAATTTATTGAAGTTGCGTCTGAATATATTTATTGATATGTAATAAATCACAGAGAGTATTCAATTTAATTTAATAAATTATTTTAATATGCAATCTATAATAATATTGAAGAAGATTAATTTTTTTGGAACAAATATACAATAAAAATTGCTTATAATTACGATAAAATATTATTATATTACATATTTAATTTTTTTATGGGTGAATTTAATATAATTGTATTAAATTCATGTAAATAAATGTTAAATTTTTAAAATAAAAATTTTTTGTCGTTATTTTGTGGATAAAATATTATTTAAAAGAATTTATTAGATAATATTTTATAAAATGCTGCTTTATTATTAAATAAAAAAATTTTTTTTTTAATTGTTATTTTTATTGAATTTTGTATTAAAAAAGTTTTTAATATAATCAATAATTACTCCAAAAATTTAATTAATATCAATAAAAAAAAAAAAAAAAAAAAAAAAACTATCAATTAAAATTAAAAAACTTTTATTTTAAATTCTTAATAAAAATTTATCAGCTCAATTAATAATTTTAATTTGTTGATATTTAATTATGTTCTTTTAAAATGATGATTTTTAAAAAAATTTATTTGTGGACATAAAATTAATTTATTTAATTTTTTATTTATTTTTTCGAGCAATTACAAATAAATCGTTCTATCAGTATGACCTGTATACGATTAAAAGTGATTAAAACACTTGTATTGTAATAATAATCCCGAACAATAAAATAAAGTGAATAAGCAATAGATTTTAGGCTGGTAATAGTTAAATCAGAGCAACTTTCTAACAGATATCTTCTCGCCGACACTAAGGACAAGTTATATTCACAGGTACTTACTGTACAGATAGCTGAGTTTCCTCAGAGCTTTTTTATCACACGCGTAGGCGTCTGTTATATAGAAGCAGCAGCCGCTGGCCTATACAAGCGTACAAGCTTACAAATATACATACCTATATCGATATTAATGCAATTTATACACCAGAAAGACATGTGTGTTCTTTAAGTGTATCCTCTTGCCAGTTTATTCTTGCACATTCACATAAATAAACTTCAGAGCCGAGAGAAGAAGCGGCCAAAGCGAGAAGTCGAAGTTAAAAAATAAAAAAAAAAAATAAAATAATAATAATATAAATAAAATAAAAACGCGGTTGCTACGATTGGTAGAGTGTATGGGACGATCCGTTACCCAAGGCGTCTCAATAGCACCTTTCGATTGCAACCACTGGTACGCTGCACTCACAAGAGAAAAGTACTACTATATATACTGAAAAATAAAATAAAAGAGACGTTCTTGTTTTATTTTTGCTTTACTTACTCTCAAGATGCCCTTGGATGATTTTGTTTTAGCCATCCGTGAAGTTCAGTTTCGATTTACATTCCCGATCGGTTTCGGTTTTCGATTTACTAAAATTTGTCATGTTTTTATGAGGATAGTTTGTCAAATGTGCTTGAAAAATTAAGACAAGTCGGTAAAAATTCATCTGCGATGTAATAAAATTTTTTCCCATAAATATATATTAAATTGTCTGGCCAAATTTGACTATATCAGGCTTCAAGCAAGAATATAAATTTTTCTAAGAATGTTTTCATCAAATTTTGTTTATCAAAAAATAATTTATTGAAGTAAATATAAAAAAAAACTTTTTAAAGAAAGGACCAATTTTTTTTTTAATCTCAATTAATCTTTTAAATCTTTACATTACTTAAATTTCAATATTAAAAATAATAAAAGGCTGCATTTATTAACAATTCCTTATCTTTTGGCTTCCTTAGTTAAAAAAAATTTTTTTTTATATTTATTTGATATATTTTTATAAAATTTAATCTTACTGTATTTTATTTAATGAAAAATTTTGGTAAAAAACCTAAATTAAACATTAATACAATAATTTTTATTTTATAACTAAGTATCTCAAACTTAACTTTCTTCTATCGAGATAATTTAGCGATCATACGCCATCTGTTGAAGATTTTGTGTACTAAATTGGGTAAAAAACCATAATTAAACATTAATAAAAGAATATTTATTTTTTAACTAAATATCTTGAGCTAAACTTTCTTCTAGCGAGATAATTTAGCGATCGTGCGCCATCTGTTGGGGATTTTGTATACTAAATCCCGTAAAAAATTTTTTATGAACTTATTAGGAAATTTTTTTTTATTCTTGAAGCTTTTACGTCTGCTAAATACCCGCAAAAAAAATATTTGAGCTAAATTAATTTTTTTGAAGACTAAAAAAACTTAAAATTGGCAAATTAAAGTAAATATTGTTAAGATATTTTTTATTTAACAAAAAAAATACCTAAGGAGGAAATTTGATAAAAAAATCATCGAAATTATTTATAAAATAGAGTGAAACAGCGGCAGGATAACTAAAATAAATTTTCGAGGTAATATGGACGAATAAATAATTGTAAAAATAGTGTAGTAGGTAGAGAGGACAGGAATAGGTTATTGAGAATAGTGGATTAGAGGGTGTGCGTGCACTCGGGCAATTAGATGTTTATCTCGACTTACATTCAGTCCTCGTTGGTACAAGTCGCGTTGAGCTGCGGGTAACTCTGTGTTCAGTGTTACTGTATGTAATTCTGTGTAACTCAGCAATGGGCAGCTTGGACAGAGCTAGAGGTTTACTTGCATAAGGCTTTTTCTCGAGCTGCTGGTGCTGTTGCTGACCGGGCGGGTCTTGTGCTGAGCGGCGGGCGCGCGAGAAGAGAGCGCCTGGGGAAACGTGTTTCCGCATTTAAATAATTATGCACATTACACCCGGGGATAGCTTCTCGTAACGACCGCCGAGAGCGTGATTAGACTTTTTTTTTTTATTCCCATGGACTTTTTTTTTTCATCCTTTATATTCCATCTGTACCAAATACTCTTGCACCCGCTCTAAAGATACAGCTCGCTCTATTCCTCTATTCCTCGCTGCTACTGATACATCTCAGTGTATATATTTATAGTTATTCGTACATATATAAACCACCAGCAGTCTCACCAACAACTAGATACTGCTGCTCGTACAAATAAATGGTATACATTTGTCCTTTTCATTACTCTGGGAAAATTCACTTATATACATATAGATAGCAACAATAACAGTAACAGTAATAATAACAATAATAACAATAAAAACCAGTTACATTACAATAATACATTACATACAATTGATTATTTTTTTATGACCATAAGAAATAATAAGATTTATTTGGTAATAATGAATTACATTTATTGAAATTTATTTAGGAAAAATATTTATTTATTTTATTTTTTTTTTTTTCACATAAATAAAGCTTATTGTGATGAAATATAAATTTGTTAACAATTGATAAAATACATCTTATTTTCTAAAACAAAATTTTTGGTCCAAAATTTCGTTAAATTTTTTATCAAATTAAAATTTTCAAGAAAAATATATATTAAAATTTATTTGAGAAAAATATATATTTATTTTACTTTTTTTTAACATAAATAAAGCTTATTGTGATGAAATATAAATTTATTAACAATTGATAAAATAATTATTATACATCTTATTTTCTAAAAAAAATTTTTGGTCCAAAATTTCTTTAAATTATTTATCAAATTAAAATTTTTAAGTTTATAAAATGAAAAAATTTTTTTAAAGAAATAAAACGCCATCTATCGACAATTTTTTCTTAATTTACAATCCAGAGTAATATCATTTTATGCAAATGAGCAAAAGAGACTTTCGGCTACGTGTGGGCACAACGAGCAAAGTGTGTGTGCTGACACACGAGCGCTGCAAGTCTTATTTAATAATTTCATACATAAATAAATGTAATTAACTAACATAGTTAATATAATATTACGCTTATAATTTTTTCTCGAGACAAAACTAAAATATATATTACCATATTTACCCTTATATGATCAAATCAGAGAATTTTTTAACTTATTTTTAAATCAATAGCATAAATAATTATTGACGTATTGTAAAAAAATGTTTACAAGAGTTTCAAAACCGAGGAAAAATATCTTTGATCAAAATAACCGGTTTTTTTTTTAAATAATTTGAAATAATTTCTCTCGGATGTTAAATGTTAAATATTAAATCGAGTTAGTTTTTCTTAAAGCGTTCACTGTGTATATCACTGCAATTACCTTATCACGATCTTCTTCATTTACTACCTTGTATATCGGCTACTGTCTTGCTGATGCTAGAGTTTGACAAAAATACATATTATTTATATTTATATGAACATTAAACGGATATAAATATGTAACCAGAACCAACAATTTTATTTCATATAATAAATAATAACATAAAAAGATCCTTATACATGTAAGGCCGCTTTATCAATAAAAAAAATGATCAAATCAATAACGGCGAGTGAGATTGCCCTGATAGAATTTTAAATGGATCCACATCGCTATAAAATGATGATAATAATAATAAATAAGTAATGATAATAACAATAATTCTACAGTTGTTATTGTTATTGTTATTGTTGGTGTCGTTGTTCTGGTACAGAGCAGCTCTCTGAGGTATAGAGGTAGAATAACCTCATTTTTGAGATTGACTGGAGAAGATCGCGGTCAAGTAGCCCCCGAGGGTACTCTTGGTGGTTGCGACAGCCATACATTACGCGAGTCATCGAAGGATAGGCAAATTATAAAGATTACCCGCCTAAGGGCACCCTTAGATGCATGCGTATACTCCTTCTTTAGTTGCTGCACTCGAGCGTCTTCTCTTCCGGAATTAATCCTCTTCTGATCTGCTGCTGCAGCTAATACTTTGCTTTTTTTTTTTTATTTTATTATTTTATATACATATTAAGTTGATATATTTTTTGCCCACCATTAATGATTACCACACCCGCCAAAATTACTACCGCAAATACTTATAATATAATTGTATATTATGGATAATATAATATCATAATCATAATGAGAGGCGTTATACATCTATATCTCATTTATATAACATCAGTTATCTGGTTGACGTTTCGAGATTAATTTTATTGGATAAATTATAATTGTAATGTAATTGATATTTTTAATACAAATAAAATTATACATTGATCGTTTTCGTGTTTTTTTTTTTAAATAGAAATTTTTTTTTGTAAAAAATTTCCAAAAACTAACAATTTTTTTTTTTGGTCAAAAAAAAAATTATTCCAAATTCTAAAAAATTTTTTTACTATTCATATTGTATGACTTTTAATATATACTAGCAACCTTGCAGTCACTGTGTGACTGCCGTGGGTTGTGAACTATAAATAAATAAAATTATGATTTATTAAATAGTGGTTTAATTTTTTATCGACTTAAATAATTTCCAATCTTACTAATTTAATTATTAAAAACTTCAAAAAAAATCATACTTGTTATAAAACAGTATTCCGATAGAAACATTGTTTGATATGTCTACATATATATGGGTGATTCTCTGTCAGGATATTTTTTGCTGTCTCGGGCATTTTTTTATTAAAAAAATTGTTATTTTGTTACTAAAAAAATTTATAATGAAAGTAAAAAAAAAATTTCTATTTGGAGCATTACAAACTAAAACATCCTGCAACAGGGATGGCCTTTAGGGTCAACAGTTTTCCTAATTTTTAATCTATATTATTTTCAGACAAAAAAATTTCTATAGTTAGAGACAAATTTATAAAAAATACTCGGCCAAATGAAATTTATAAGAATTTTCTTAAAACTTATTAAAGTTTACCAATTTCTATTTATACCCTGAAAGTTCCCTTATTTAACGGGCGTCGTCCAGCAAGTTGAGACCTCTCTTACAGCGGGAATGACCTGTAAATAGCGGGAATTACCGTAATTACCGGATAGGAGATAAAGCAATCGATGTTAACGTCCGCACGATCGTCGATCAGATCGATGTGCGGGATATGTTTTATACATATCTCCCTGGCTGGTACGCGATCCAGTAGATATATATATGTAAGGTGCTAGGTGGTAGGTGCTAGATTTATTATAAAAAATATTATATGATTGCTGTACAAGCGAATGTCAATGATGTTGATCGTACACCTATTAAATAGTCATTATAATTTTCTTTCTTATAGAATATAAATAAAAATTTCCACATCCTGTCCTCGGTCGTCCGGTTCTGTTTTTAAATATAACGATCCAACATTTACTCTTTATTACTGTTATTATTTAAAAGATTTTTCACTGCACCACAGCTTGCTGATCAAAAGGAATATTTTCTTATCAATTTATAAATAAACTGATGGAAAAAACATTAATTATTATTTTATTACTTGTATTTTAAAAATGAACTCTCTAGTAACGAGAAAATTCCGCGATCATGCGCCACCTGTCGGAAATTTTCAGAACGAATTTTTATAAAAAATTATAAATGGATTTGAATGATCAAATTAAGCTAAATATTTATAATAATAATAATTTCCAGTGATCAGAAAATTTTTTACACGATTTATTAAATGAAGATTTAATTTTTTTAAGTGTAAAAATTTATTCTGACTGTTAAAGAAAGTTAAAATAAATGTATATGAATATTTAACGAATTGAAAATAAATAAGCGATAATAAAATGTAAATCCTGAGGAAGGAGAGTTTAAGAGAAAGAGCTGGATGGTGGTTATACAAATGATGGAAATAATCAGTAATTGCTGGAATGCAACTCTCAGAGTAGGCATTAAGAGTGAAAGAAAAATTCAGATGGTATTGCTTTCATACATTAGAGGATGAATAAAAAATGTAAAATTGATCCAAGTATGCACGATAGCATTTGCTGCTGTCTGATGCTGGTACTGTAAATTCAAACGATTCTCAAGCGATTGCAATTAATGCGCCATACCGAGGTTCTCTCATTAATTGCCCAGTAATCTGGTGTGTGTTTGCGAGCACGCGAGAGAATGACCGCGAGATCGCACGCGTCTTCCAGCAAAAACTTAACTAAAAGATAAAAATGCCGTCTATATCTAGGGCCTTGTTTTATTTTTACAGCACCGGGCTTGTGAGCCACTGCGAGAATCAAAAATAAGAAGAACAAGGTCGCTGCTTGTACTGGCAACAACGACACCGAGAAAAATAAAAAAAGGAGAACGTTTAGTGGCATCACTGCAGCTCGAGATTAATTAGTTAAACACGAAGTGTAGAAGCAGAATGATGCTGGCACCTCACTGCGGTAGTCGGCTTTTGCTGTCGATAAATTAAATAATCCCATTGGAGCTGATCCTTTTGTGATTTTTGGCTTTTTGTATAAGCTATTGAAATTTTTTATTTCACACAATAAAAATTTATTTGATTTAAGAAAAAAATTATTAAGCCAAAAAAAGAGTTTAATTGTTTTAAATCTCATTAAGAAAAAATTTATTTTTTTCATTTAAAAAAAAAATTATTTTGTTCAAAATTATTTTTTTCTAAATTCAAAAAAAAATTTTTTAACAAGAAAAATTATTTTTTCTTCGGCTAAAAAATAAAATTGTTGAAAATTTTCAAAAAATTATTTTTAGAGTCAAAAATTTTTTAAATTAATATTTTTTTTTTTTTTTCAGTGTCGTAGGTCCGTTATATATCAACTGGATATAAGAGGTGTCTGCATGTGCGAACAATGCTATCTAAATAATCAACTTTTCAATATATCGGGCGTAGTTCAGCTGCTGCATCAAGACGATTAATTAGAAGCAAGTAATAAGCTTTTTCCCTGATGTATTCCAAAGTGATCGATCAGAACAGAGCACTTGCTTAGTCAATCTAATGGTAATTGATTGAACACGATGAATAAAAGTTTATAAATAATTTAGAAAATTTTTCGTAATTTTTTCTTTAAAATCCACACGAGCAAACTGAGGAATTATTGGGCAAGTTTTATTTTTTAATATTTTCATACTGCATGCAGCGACGGAGTTGTTAATTCTATAAATAAAACTTCCTCGAGAAAATAACTTAACTGTTGAATAAGTAATAACGATGATAACTTGTACGTACACGCGAACTACACTACGTCAGAGCTGGTATCACTGATGATGGTGCATCGTAAAAAAACGAAAAACCCTCAGCTACTTTTATTTCTTAAGAAGTGCTTCTGAACGTAGATTTAAATTACACATCAGCTGATAAATTATAAATAATTATTAGGTTACTTAAACGCTCTTTTATATGCCAACATTTTCGTCGTCAGTACTTGAGAGCATAAAACGCCACGATTGAAAATAGTAAAATGATGGGCAACAAAACTCAAAAAATAAAAATAATAATACTATGTACATGTTGAATTTATCCGATGATTTATTATTTCTTGAAAGGTAGCTCTTTTCCACAAAAAATTTATGTATACGACGTTGTTAATTTTTTTACTCTTTTGTGACTATAAATGCATAGGTGTATTCATCTAAAGAGCTTACAAAAATAAGAATAGAAATGAAGCAACAGAAGTAACTTTGATTTTTTCTATCCAGAAGAATTTATTATTAGTTTTTGTTTTGTTTTACAGGTAATGATGTGTTTAGTTGACTATGGCTCGTTCATACAGTTACATTCAATAATATACATATTAATGTACTTTTTATTAGTAAACGTGCAAAAAAATTGTAAATTTTACAAGGCTCCATAAAAATTTATATAAGAGATATTTTTACTCAAAATTATACGAGAATTAATTAATAATGAATTTTTTACGTCCTGATACGCTAATATTGAGCCATATATGGCTTCATATGCACAGTAAAAAATCTTGCGTTAAAAAATTTTGTGTTAAAAATTTTTTTGTTCAATATTTAACACTTTTTTGTGTCGATTTAACAGAAAAAATGTTAAATTTACACATAAAAGTGTTAAATGTTCAACACAAAAATTTTTAACACAAAGTTTTTCGACTGAATGACGCAAAATTTTTTACTGTGTGCCTATTTAATTTTTTGAGCAACATAGTGTTGAAATTTTCCGACAGATGGCGCATGGTCGCTAAATTATCTCCTTACAGGAGAGTTTACATTGAAACATTAAGTATACTGAGAAAATTGTACAGTAAAAATGATTATCTGTATATTGTAGAGTTTAAATAAATTTTTTTTGTTCTTATATTCGGCCATATCAGAAAATT
Organism: Cotesia vestalis; assembly: GCA_000956155.1. Taxonomy (NCBI): domain Eukaryota; kingdom Metazoa; phylum Arthropoda; class Insecta; order Hymenoptera; family Braconidae; genus Cotesia; species Cotesia vestalis. Next base: position 30,564 of record JZSA01004849.1, on the reverse strand, counting down.
TTTTCGTAATGTAACTCAAATTTCAAAGTGTAAAAATTATAAAAACTATAATAGATAATATCGATTTTTTTGGACTTTTTTTCAGACTAAAGTTAAGAAACTAGGGACGGTCATAATGAAAATAATAATTATTATGATTATAATTATAACAACGATAGTCAATTACAGTAGGTAGCTATAAATACATCTATATGTGTATATATACAGCGTAAGTTTTTATAGTTAAAATTTTTTCAGCGCATTTCTCATAATACATTGTCGGTCGTGCGGCTGGTAATTGCGTGGATGAATATATACCATAGACGTCCACCATATACCGAGGAGCTTACATTATGGTGGATCATCACCAGTAGAATGAGTAGTTGTCTTTGAGTGGGCAAGTTAGTGCCGCAACCGCGGTATACTGCTATTTTATACTTTATATTATTTTCTTCTCTCGATTCCTCTGGTATCTATCGGCTTTTTTGTAGCTCATAAGACGTCTCTTTCTTCAGTGTTCAGGGGATTTTTTTTTTCTTTATCGTACCTCCGTATTATATCGTTTTATAAATATATAAGCCGTAATACAGCAGTATCGTATATTATACCATATAGTATAGCGTTGCGTATAAGCAGAAGCTACTGAACTCCTTGCTCTTGGATCTAGATCTAGAAGCTATCGTTAAGACAAAAGAAGAATCGAAGGATTGAAGACTAATGACTAATCTTTAAATTAAAAAGAGCAACAGAAGTTGAGTGTTTAGATCGTTATTGCAGGTCAGTTAATTTTATTTTCAAACGATCATTTGTTCGTTAACAAGTGTGAAAAATTTTTATATTTACTTAATATGTATTTATGTATGTGGATTTACGAATCACCGGTAAATCCATTCCCGTATAAGCTCAATTTTCCCCGGTATACGGTACGACAAGCGACAAAAGTTATGACCATTTGACACGCTAACGTTTTAATCCATATATCTTTTTTCATTATACTCTTTTCACAGCGTGAATTTATTTATTTTTCTACTTTTACACAACCGGGTATTCTTTAAATTATTAAAACGTTTTATTGAAGGTACACGCGAATGCGAGCGCTATTTTGATTTCATGGCTTTTTATTATTATTATTATTTTTTAATTTTTTCAGTTAATTGACTATTCAGTCTAATACCACAATTTTTATTTTTTCGTAATATTGTTAGCCTGTATTTGTTTCCAGACATAAACAATTAAGCCATAATTTATATCTAAATTTGTTATTAAGGATAAATTTGACTGAAAAAATAACTCAGACGGCCCAGACCAGGACTCGAACCTGGATCTTTTGGTTACTCGTTAAAGGCTCGACCGATTAGGCTATCCGAGGTTAAATTGTTTATGCTTGGAGAAAAATACAGCCTAACAATATTACGAAAAAATAAAAATATTGTCTTTAGGATGAAATAAATATTAAATTATTATTATTTAACAAATTAAAAATTTGAAATAATAATAATAATAACGCAAAAAAACTCTGAAAATTGTTATTATCATTATCATTATTAAATTTTTTTTTAGACAGTCTCCCTTTTCACGCTTGACCGTTAATTATCGTGCGCGAGTAGCAAACCGGGTGATTTAATCTGCCGACGCGGCATTGAGCAGCCGATGGCTACTGCAGAGACCAAGAGGTGCAAATGAGCCAGTTCATTTATAAGATCTGAATCTTTACAATTTTTTTTTTTTCCTTTTTTATAAGTTTTTTTCAAAAATATTTCATACACTTGCTGGAGAATTTATTTGGTATAATAAACCAGATTTATTATAAAATCCTTGCAAGAGCTTGCTTATAAAACAAACAATTATTTAATATTGTCTTTAATAAATGCTAGTTAGATTATAAAAGTTTCATCACAGGATTATACTACTTAAGTATTCCAAAATTTTATTCATTATATATATTGGAGCAACAACAATAACTACATGCGAGAAGTGCGATTGTGACGCCATCTCTTTGACTAATTTTGAATTAAATAATTTTTTTTTTTAATCAAATATTATTACTCACTGTTTGATTTATTTTAAAGGATTAAATTAAGGAAAAATTTATTCATTATTTAAATGTTTTATTAATTTTTGCATCGGGGGAAAAATTCAATAAATTGTGTAATTTATAAATAAAATTGAAACGGTTTAAAGATTTATTAAAATATTATAAAAATAGACAAAGATAGATTGAATGTGCGAAAGTAATAAAAATAATTTTAAGTGCCGTGGCACGAGGTGGTGTCGCTCAAGAATTAACCTGACAGTCAATTAATTCTGGAATTAATTAAACGAATGAGCATGTAAGCGTAGGAAATTAATAATTATAATACGACCGGTAATAACCCTCTCGCGTTACTCTATCTCTGTTATTTATTTAAAACCGCATTATATACATTACAGCATTTATATATATGTGTAACACACAATCATCTCATATAAGCTGCTCGAGATAGGGAATATTCTTAAGTACACTCGTAACTCGCGAGGTTAATCCGATGGAAATGTATGTAAGTGATCTTTCGATCTCTCTTATATTATTATACTATACATACTTTTATTCTTTATTTTCATTCTCTTCAACTGAAATCTACTTCTGGCTGCTTCCATATCATTCTATGTATTCTATTATCTCACTTATTTATTTTCAGTATACATCTACTTAGTGAAAATTGTTTTAGCAGGTAACAAGTAAATATAATATGGAAATTTTTATTACTTATGTAAATGGGTGAGAGATAGTAGCTCTGAATTGTTGTAATTTTTAATAAATGTCAAGTTTAATAATAATAATAATTTTAAGTATTTTTTTTTTTTTTTCACCGACATGGAAAAAATTCTTTTGAAAGCACAGAAAAATATTTTTTTAAATTATAAATTTACATTTTTTTATTATAAAAACTGTAATTTAAAAAATATCAATTTTTATTCGGAAAAATGCAAATTTTTTAATTTTTTTCCGTCAAGTTTAATAATAACAATAATTTTTTTCACTGGCATGGAAAAAAATTCTTTCGAAAATACAGAAAAATTTTTTTAAATTGAAAAACTTAAATTTTTTTTATTACAAAAACTTTAAATAAAAAATATCAATTTGTTGTAAAAATTTTAATTTAACACTAAAGTAATTTTTAAATTTTTTTCGTGAAATCTAAAAATAAAAAAATCTCAGTCTGAGTTTTGCCATCAGTCAACTCACGATAATATCATGTCATAGTAATAGTAATAGCAATAGTAGTAGTTGAATCTACTCAGTAGATACTTATGTACTTGTGTGAATTTTTATTGTACTGAAAAGATACTTTTCTACAGTCCTCAACTATTCAGTATTACTGTTGTATTCTCCTCCGCGTGATCGCATTGTTTAATCTAGCCACGAGCCCTATTGTTGTGTACCAACAACTACCGTCCTGGTGGTAATTCAATAAAATATCTCGATTTCTTCCAGTGTAGTACCTACCTACCAACCTCTTTTCTTCTATATTCGTTCTCGGTTGTTCATCTTTATGTTAAGCTCACCATTAATCTTGTCCAATATTCCTCGTCATACGATCCATGAGCTTCTAACCTTAACGATCGTAAGAGCAGTAGTTTTGCTTGCATACTAGCGTCAAACCACTGGTATATTACCATTACTGTTCACTCAATATCATGATCATTATGATCCGAAGATATATCATTTTTTGTAACTGTATTTATGAGAAAGAATCTTTTGGACAACTAAAACTACATCTTATTTTTATAGCGATCTTTCTCATCGCTTATGCATCTATATATTTTTAATTTACGAAGTCTATTATTTTTTATTTTATTTTTAATAACAACATACGACCTAATACGGTCATATGTGACCATAAATAATTTTTTTAAAAAATTAGTACTGAAAATTTCCGACAGGTGGCGTTTGGCCGCTGAATCTTCTCGTTATAAGAGAGTTAATTTTCAGGAGTTAAGTAATGAAGTAAAAAAAATTCTTACCTGTTTAAGAAGCTTTTCTGTCATCAAATTATAGTTTGATAAATTATTTAAATAATTTTTGTTTAATATAATGTAATAATTAAAAAAAAAAAATTGAAAAATTATGATTTAATTTTAATTTAAATAACAATAATCCCAGCGTATTTTTTGCAAGTTAACGTCTAATTTTTACGATATTAATTGTCTAGAACAAAAAATGTATAACTTGACGATTAACGACTTCATGGACTTACTATGTAATTTGTGCATATACCTCCGATAATCAAACTACTAAGATAGAGATCATCGACGTCTCGTGGATTATTACTGCCTGTGTAATATATATACAATATATTATCCAGAACCATATATACATGTTATCTGTGTAATAAGATAAATTTATAAAAAATTAAGAAATAAGGATTGATTTATATAAATATGAGAGTGAAAGAAAATAAATGAAAGTGTTATAAGTGTGTATATGTAATTTAAAGACGGGGCAATGTTGTTAGATAAAAAAGACCGAGAAAAGTCAAAGAATAAGAATAAAATGAAGATAAAGAAGAATGGTTAATATATTCGTCCTTACTTATACTCAAGTTTAAAACTCTCTATTTCTCGGTGCCGGACGATGCGTTGATTTATAGAATAGCCCTTGGGCATTTTCCGATAGTCGGATCACTGGACTGCCTTGTTACCGGGGTCTTGTTCTTCTTCGCAACTTTATTAACCGGGCTCGCAAGTTGCCTTGCCCATCTATGAAGCCTTATTAATGGAGGGCACTTCCTACACAGAACACTCTACCACCATTGCAAATCTGCTTTATGTATTTATATATAAATTTATATACATATTACGTTATTTATGTACGTGTGTGAATCTCAGAAAGGCGCGAAAAGTTGATGTGTCCTGATGCCTCGTGAACTAGGGAAGAAACAGGCGATCTCTGGCTCCAGCAGAAAGTTATGTATAAATTCAACTGGAGAATGAAGCGACAAGTCAACAAGTGGCATTAGCGTGCTAAGCAGATGCAGATGAAACAAATGGATTTGGCTGGTGACCGCCGTAAATTTACAGTATCGTTGACACAATCTGAGCGCCCTCGCACGAACCCACGACGACCTTCTGTGCCACGTAGGCCAAATCTTCACGCTCAATCGTTTTCTTCTTCTGCCTCTTCGTTACATGTTTTTCATTTTTAATGTTTGTCTTATACTCTAATCAGCCGTCTGTCATTTAGGGATTTTATAATTATTTCATTCTATGAATAATTATTTGGCTTTGAATTGAATTAATAAATTATTAGAATTGATTTTTTTTTAGCCTAAAAGTCAGGAATTTCTTTTTTTTGTGTAATGATTTAAAAATTATTTATGAATTATAAATAAATAAAATTTTGCTTTATTAAAAAATTAATTTTTTTAAATTGCACTGTACTTGCTTAAATATTGACCTTTTTAATGATATAAGCTCATCCTGATGTCACACTCATCAAGAGCTTTCATTTAAATACCCACATGCATTTTCATATATTTTTTATATATACATATATATAATATATATAAATATATGAAAAATTGATGTGGGTACTCAAATGAAAGCTCTCGATGAGTGTAATGTCGGAATGAGCTTACAAAAAAATCTCCATTGAAATGATTTATCAATATTAAATAAAACAAATTTTGATAGAGTTAATTAAATTAATTTAAATAAATAAAAATATTTAAAATCAAATTTGTCGAAAAAAAAAATTTTTTTAGCTCAATATTTTCGATCTTCATTTAAATTTTCTCTAAAATAAAAATTTATCCAATTAAAATAATCATTTATGCTGTATAAAAAATAATTTCAATAAATCTGTTTAATTATTCCAATAAATTCACAGAAAATGCAAAATGTCGTGTCTAGACAAAATTAAAATAATCTAATGCCATATCTAATAGTAACATTTAAATAAAAATATATATATATAAATTCCAGTTAAATGATTTTAATTTTGCCGAGACGTTATTACAGTAGTTAAAATGACAGCGGTTGAACGAATATTACATTAAATAGAATGCTGGTGGATCTTGCGTATTAATATTTCTGTAGATACCAGGAAGATAAAATAACTTTAATTTCAATAGCGGTAATTACATTGCAGTAAGACAAATTCGCTATTCGTTCATTGAAGTCTCTTACACATTTTCTGGTTTATTATATTGTCTTGCATGAAGAATAAATGTTTTACTAGTTTATATTAGTCTAGTTGAACACTTTTGAACTAAGTCCGGACAAGAAAACATATTAAACATGTCTACCAGAAGCCGCGCCCTTTTCTACAACCGACATAGTCAAGTCTAACGTGCTAGCAATTAATAGTAAGTCGGTAATGCTCCCTAGGCATGCAAACTTGGACATATATATATATTTATATGGATATACTTAACTCACTTGAATCTTCATCAGCAATAAAAATCTATTTTATTAATTAATGCTGTCGTTCAGAAGCTTTTAAATTATTCTTGTAATTAAATTAAAATTACTCTTTTCTTTGCAAATAATAATTGATGTTGTTATTATTTTATTTTAAAAATACTGTGGATGAAAAAATTTTTTTTCTTTTAATTAAATGAAAAAAAAAAAAAAAAAAAATGATTTTTAATTATACTAAAGAGTTTTAAAATAAATTAAAGTTTAAAACAAAAATAAATAATTATTGTTTAATGTAAAGCGAATAAAAGACTTAAAAACATGAATGACGTGTAGGAAAGAGCAATAAGACGGCGAATTGAAAGAGGAACTCTATTAATTTATCGGTGTCGATCGTCAGTGAATGGAGATAGAAAATCGTCTGAGAGACACCAATCACAAACTGTCGTGGTTTTTGTCGTATGCTTTACTCTCTATACTGATTGGAATGTCTGATGGTTATTTTATCGTTAGATTAATGCGTAGGAGGTATACAACAAATCAATCTCTAGAAAGATATATACGACATTATCATCATTATCTTCTTGTATCTCATCTGCCTATTGTACATTATTATTTATAATTATTTTTCATTAAAAACCTTCACACTTTTTTTTATTATTTAAATAATAATATCAAAATTAGATATATCACTTGTAATTTTTTTTATTTGTTATTTTTTTTGTAAAAATTAAAAATTAATAAGTTTAAAACAATTTTGAATTTTTATTAACAAATTGAGAATGCTTTATCTCTAGATACATGATTGAAAAATTACCTTGTATCTCGTGAACTATTGACATTTTTAAGGATATAAGCTCATCCCGACATCATACTAGTCAAGACCTTTCATTTGAGTACCTACATCAATTTTTCATAAATTTCATATATTTATATATATGAAAAATATATCAAAAATGCATGTGGGTACTCAAATGAAAGCTCTTGATGAGTGTAACATCGGGATGAGCTTAGATTTTTAGAAACGTCAATATTTAAAAAAGTACAGAGCAATTTAAGAAAAGTCATTATTTAATAAAGCAAAATTTTATTTATTTATATATTATCTAATATTAAAAAATTAGTATTAGAAATTATTGTCGATATTTTTAAGTCCAAAAAAAAATAGTAATAATAATAATAATAATAATAAGATTGTAAGAAGACAGGAGCAGATATACAGCAAGCAGAACATTGGATGAGAATAAAATAGTGGTTGGTTATTTCTCGCCTGTACCAGTGAGGTTGTCGCTAGAGACACTCGACTGCTCTGCTTTAAAGTCTCTAAGAAAAGAGAACCCAATGACTATTGAGAGTGGTACGCTACGCACGCGAGTTTTGATAGTGATCTCTTCCGAGTAGTTCTCTTCTGGTAGTATAACCGACCGAGAAACTCCAAGGTACCACTATACAGTGATAGATTAACAACTAAAATAAAACAGAGCTACAAGAGAAAGAAGAGGCTTTTCAAAGACAAAAAAATGAAAAAAGTAATGATAAATTCTCAAAGTAAAGCAATTCCTCCTGTGAGGATTGCCCAGTTTTATCTCTCACTCTGAATTCAGAAAACTACCTGCATATAAATGTGTAGATGAGAAAATATAAGGACGTAACAAGAGCAAGGTGATAATTCGACATCGATTGAACGATGTCGCATTCAAAGTGGAAGGTATAAAGTATGCAAATTATCCCGTCAGTCTTTCGACTCACTCTCTATAGCTGTTACTACGGTATATATTTAACAATTCTCGTACAAACTCTGTAGTTCCCGTACAAACTTACAGTAAAATCAATTCAGAGACGGGTTATTACGCTCTACAACAATCTGTCAGGATTATATTGAACAAAATAAATTAACAATTTATTTTAATACTTTGTTGCACGTGATCTGAGAAATTTTAAATAAAATTTAATTTTTCATTAATAATTTCATCTTTTGAAGAACAATTATAATTATAATATACAATATTGGATATTAAAAAAATTAAAAAGATAATCAATAAATAATAATAAGGAAGTAGTAAGTATATATATATATATATATATATATATATATATATAAAGGTTAGTGTAAAATTTAAAATCTCAATAAGTCTCAATTGCACATCATCACGAACTTAATCCCCGAGTAAAACTTGATATATCGAGTTGACGAGATTGTTGCTTTTTATCCCCGGCTCGGATCTCCTGGTCTTGCAGTCGAGGCTCCGACGCCTTCTAGAGTTTCATGCTGCCGTAGAGCTAAACTTACGGTGAAAACTCTTCTTTCCTGTAAGACTCACTATTATCTATATAAAACCGAGAGAGACGCCAATAAAGTTACAAAAACCAGTAAGAAATAATCGAGTTGGTATTTTATAATCATATAAACTGGCGTGAACTTGCCCGAGTCGATTATCGCTCCTCGACCTCGGATCATCTCTTACAATGAGAGTTTATCACCTACATTTATTCTTATACTTATTTTTATTATCTTAAAATATTATATAAATTTATAAAAATTATTTTAATTTTTTTAAAATATTTAAATTTTGATGTCGAAAATTTTCAACAAATTAATTTCTTGTTACAAAAATTTTTATTTTTTTTTTTCGAAAGAAATTTTTTTTCTTGATGTAAAACGAAAGAATGCATCGATAAATCGAAATTTTAATAGTTTCATTTAATTTCTCCATAAATGATTTGAAAAATAATAAATAACTTCGAATTAAAATTTTTAATTCATAAATCAACATTTTTGTGACAAAAAAACAATTTTTTGGGAATTTTCAACGATTTTTTTTTCAGCTGAAAAAATAAAAGTTTTTCTTACAGTAATTTTTTTGTTAAAAAAATTTTTAAAAAGAGAATTTTAATCTAATATTATTTTTTAAGCACAAAAATGTTGATTTTTTTTCAAAAGAAATTTTTTTTCTTAATGTAAAATCAAAAAAAAGCATCGATAGATCGAAATTTTGAAAGTTCCAGTTAATTTCTCAATAAATAACTTTAAGACTTTTTTAAGACGTCAAAAAAAAAATTCTGAGAGCAGATTTTTGAAATTTGTTATGAAAATAAATTTTTAGACGATTTCACGGGGGTATTACAGTGTAAAGTGTAATACTTGCAGTTTTTTTCTCCAAGAAACCAATCTTTCCCTGAAAACTAAAATTTTTCCTAACAGCCAGTGTGCAGAAATAGGAATAGCTATCACTATGCACCCGCCTACGTACGAATATATCTATACTTCACTACTGTAACTGAGACAGAGATAATAAAACGAAAGCAAAAAAGCTTCTTACTCGTTGAGTAAGAACGTCATGAGAGAGAGTCATGAGTAGTCTATAATATAACTGCGCCTATATTTCTTTCGTCATGTGAAAATAGATTATGTCTTTTTTATTATTATATTATAGAGTATAGAGAAGTAACTCCCTGGTATATACTGTTATTTTTCAATCGATTCCAGCTGTTGATATCATCTCGATAACCAATATCATCATCATCATCATCATCATCATCATCATCATAGAGTAGGTTATAGTAATCATTAAGTTAAGTGATGAGGCACATTCCGAACTCTCTCTCTCTTTTTACGGAATTTTTTTCCTGAGCCAACTTCAAAGATCTGTAAAAAATGAGAGCAGCCGGTGCCGGTGCGGGACTGAGCGTCCAGTCCAGTCTCAAGTGTGACAAGTGACGATGTTAAAAAGAAATAACTGAGAAAAAAGATCCACGAGTAGTCACTCAGCCGATCGGATAATTTATATCGTTAATTAATTGGAAAAAAATCAACGGAATGTTATACTTATCAATTGGTTGATGTTTGACTATCACCTGGAGCTCGAAGGTCTCAGTCGCTTGCTGAAGCTCCGAGGCTTCAATTTTGTGTGATTAATTTATTATTTATCCAATAACAAGGTATTTAATATTGCAGATAAATAAAGTGCATTATTAGCTAGCGATTTCATTCGCAGTACAGTCTTATACTTTTCCAGGGTATGCATGTTGTATATAGATAGATCCACTGTGCGGACCTAACGAACAGCAGGCTAACTGATACGAGATCTCCGCTCTGGTGGAATATTCCGTTTGCCATCGAGCATCGCATCTCCCATTAGCATTCGAGCTTGCCAGAGAGTACTGCGAGAAATAAGAGGGATATGACTCTTATTCTGAGGCAGCACCAGCACCAGCTTCAACAGCAGAAGCACAAGAGCTACAGCTTAAGATATTTTTAAACAGAAAAAATTATAAATTTATAAAAAAATAATCAACTAATCAATGTGTAGTAAAATTATCGTTGTACCAACACATTTTTTTTCTGTGCACAAAAAAAATTTTATGAATAAAAAAAAAAGCAACTTTAATAGGAATGACAACTCTGGAAGCAAAGCAGATTATTATTTTTCATCCATTACGATTTAAATAACTTAAGATTGTAGATAGGAGCTGTATGTGTATGATGTTAACTACTGATGACTCTTGTCAGAAAAGTTGTATCCAGAGTCGAGAGCACATATAGACAATTGATCGCAAGTGCCGGAGGACATTTAGTTTACTATTGAGGGACACAGGTTGCTGCTGGCAGATATACCAGGTATATATATATATGTATATATAAATATATTTGTTCGAGATAGAGAAAGAAGGAAGAGGGCGTGGCGGATGCATTATGGATACTCCAGTACGTATTTACGGAGGTTCAAGTAGTGAATAAACGGGCGTAGTAACATGTTATGTTTTACGCTTCCCTCTTCCCTGTTATGCGCTTTCCAGCCAGGTACTGAGAGCTCTATGCATATAAACTTTACCGCTCTGGAGTTTAGACTTTAGACTCCGCTGAAGTCCTGGTAATAATAATCCTGTCTAATGCTACTTTTAAAACCCTGTAAATTGGTCAATTTCGAGATTATGTGGCTAAGAGTCTATAAACAAAGTGTGCTGCATTGCTTTTATGGGGAGTCATGTACATGTATTGTTGATGTTAAGAGGTGATCCGCGGACAATTTTATGGCTAAATTTCTGGTACGGTTAGAAAAATTACATGCTTTATATTCGGTCGTGTTTGCAGAAGAAATTTTTTTTTGTATTGTTGTATTTTAATAGACGGAGGATTTATGTTTGTAAGCAAAATTAAGATATTAAACAGGAAATTAATGTATTTCTAATTTTGTCCTAAGTTTAGTTCGTCCATAAAAAATTTTTTCTATTTACGGTAATTAATATCTTTTATTTTATAAAAATTAGTTTAACAATTTTTTGAATTAAAAACCAATGTCACATAAGCTTTTAATAAGAGTAACAAAATTTTTTTTTAAATACTTAATATTCAAAAATGAACTCTCTTGAAGCGAGAGAATTAAGCGACCACGCGCCACCTGTCGGATATTTTCGGAACTAATTTTTTAGAAAAATTTTATACGGGCATGTATGACCTTATCAACCCATCTATAAACAAATTAGGTGATATGAAGACCTATAGAGCCCGATATGTCCTAATATGGTCCATTTTGATATCAAAAATGATATATCGAAATATTCGAGCATAAATGGGAATTTTGCACCATATTATCAAATTTTTTCAAGGAAAGTGTTTCTTCCTAACACACGGCAAAAGCAAGATGACACTGTATATCATCCCAGATTATACTCAGTGATATCTGGATTATACTCATTGTAATCTGGATTATACTAGCTACTATCTGAAAATTTTTTTTAGTGAGTGTAATTTGGGATGATACCCAGTGTTATCTTGTTCTTTCCGTGCAGGTAGGTATATATCGTCTTTTGTGTGTATTATTTTAGTGTTATAGCCGCGACCACCCCCTGTAACCGTTAGCTCCTATCTTACGTCTCGATAGATACAATGGTGAAGCTTTTTGTTTATTTGTTAAAACTCTATAGATTCCTCCTCTTCTTATTGAGGTTGTCCTTCCTCGGTTGGGTTCCAATGTGCCGTATCGAAGAGCGAGTCGACGGGTCTTCCGGCCAACCGTGACGATACTTACTAAGCCGCGAGACATAGGTATATTCTCGGGATGAGCGAGTCCACCGCACGAGTTGCTGTAAGTGAGAGGAGAGCAACAGAGACAGAAAGAGGGAAGCGAATCGATCGATCACCCGGATTAGCCTCGAGCTGCTGCTGCTTCTGCTGCCGTTGCTGCTGCTGATGCTGATGCTGATGCTGCTGGCTTGCATCGTCACTGCTGTTTAATTTTTTTATTCGTTTTTTAGCTTTCAACTGTAGTATACATACCGGGTTAGATATAACCGAGCATCTCGATGTTAAATTTATTGGATTCTCCAAGGATTCAGAATTGAGGATGACGACCAGGAGGAGCTGTTGGATATCTGGTAAATTCTCACGTTAATAAATTATTATCTTTTACTACTATACCGGCATTCGAGATTGATATTTATTCAAGATCCAGTTGACATAAATATTTCCTTGTACAAGCTTCTGAATAAATACTGAGTTTATGGAACTAACTACTACTATACTATCTCTTCGGGCTTGTAGATAATGTAATTATAAAAATCATATTTGACTTTTATTTAAGACCAAAAAGGTATGGTTTATTTTAAAAATACTGTGGATGAAAAAATTTTTCATCTAAAATTTTGATATAAAAAAAAAAAAAAAAAAAAATTACTTCAAATTTAATTCTCGATGTTTAAATGAGAATAAACATGAATAATAATAATTATTATTATTGTTTAATGTAAAGCGAATAAAAGACTTAAAAACATGAATGACGTGTAGGAAAGAGCAATAAGACGGCGAATTGAAAGAGGAACTCTATTAATTTATCGGTGTCGATCGTCAGTGAATGGAGATAGAAAATCGTCTGAGAGACACCAATCACAAACTGTCGTGGTTTTTGTCGTATGCTTTACTCTCTATACTGATTGGAATGTCTGATGGTTATTTTATCGTTAGATTAATGCGTAGGAGGTATACAACAAATCAATCTCTAGAAAGATATATACGACATTATCATCATTATCTTCTTGTATCTCATCTGCCTATTGTACATTATTATTTATAATTATTTTTCATTAAAAACCTTCACACTTTTTTTTATTATTTAAATAATAATATCAAAATTAGATATATCACTTGTAATTTTTTTTATTTGTTATTTTTTTTGTAAAAATTAAAAATTAATAAGTTTAAAACAATTTTGAATTTTTATTAACAAATTGAGAATGCTTTATCTCTAGATACATGATTGAAAAATTACCTTGTATCTCGTGAACTATTGACATTTTTAAGGATATAAGCTCATCCCGACATCATACTAGTCAAGACCTTTCATTTGAGTACCTACATCAATTTTTCATAAATTTCATATATTTATATATATGAAAAATATATCAAAAATGCATGTGGGTACTCAAATGAAAGCTCTTGATGAGTGTAACATCGGGATGAGCTTAGATTTTTAGAAACGTCAATATTTAAAAAAGTACAGAGCAATTTAAGAAAAGTCATTATTTAATAAAGCAAAATTTTATTTATTTATATATTATCTAATATTAAAAAATTAGTATTAGAAATTATTGTCGATATTTTTAAGTCCAAAAAAAAATAGTAATAATAATAATAATAATAATAAGATTGTAAGAAGACAGGAGCAGATATACAGCAAGCAGAACATTGGATGAGAATAAAATAGTGGTTGGTTATTTCTCGCCTGTACCAGTGAGGTTGTCGCTAGAGACACTCGACTGCTCTGCTTTAAAGTCTCTAAGAAAAGAGAACCCAATGACTATTGAGAGTGGTACGCTACGCACGCGAGTTTTGATAGTGATCTCTTCCGAGTAGTTCTCTTCTGGTAGTATAACCGACCGAGAAACTCCAAGGTACCACTATACAGTGATAGATTAACAACTAAAATAAAACAGAGCTACAAGAGAAAGAAGAGGCTTTTCAAAGACAAAAAAATGAAAAAAGTAATGATAAATTCTCAAAGTAAAGCAATTCCTCCTGTGAGGATTGCCCAGTTTTATCTCTCACTCTGAATTCAGAAAACTACCTGCATATAAATGTGTAGATGAGAAAATATAAGGACGTAACAAGAGCAAGGTGATAATTCGACATCGATTGAACGATGTCGCATTCAAAGTGGAAGGTATAAAGTATGCAAATTATCCCGTCAGTCTTTCGACTCACTCTCTATAGCTGTTACTACGGTATATATTTAACAATTCTCGTACAAACTCTGTAGTTCCCGTACAAACTTACAGTAAAATCAATTCAGAGACGGGTTATTACGCTCTACAACAATCTGTCAGGATTATATTGAACAAAATAAATTAACAATTTATTTTAATACTTTGTTGCACGTGATCTGAGAAATTTTAAATAAAATTTAATTTTTCATTAATAATTTCATCTTTTGAAGAACAATTATAATTATAATATACAATATTGGATATTAAAAAAATTAAAAAGATAATCAATAAATAATAATAAGGAAGTAGTAAGTATATATATATATATATATATATATATATATATATAAAGGTTAGTGTAAAATTTAAAATCTCAATAAGTCTCAATTGCACATCATCACGAACTTAATCCCCGAGTAAAACTTGATATATCGAGTTGACGAGATTGTTGCTTTTTATCCCCGGCTCGGATCTCCTGGTCTTGCAGTCGAGGCTCCGACGCCTTCTAGAGTTTCATGCTGCCGTAGAGCTAAACTTACGGTGAAAACTCTTCTTTCCTGTAAGACTCACTATTATCTATATAAAACCGAGAGAGACGCCAATAAAGTTACAAAAACCAGTAAGAAATAATCGAGTTGGTATTTTATAATCATATAAACTGGCGTGAACTTGCCCGAGTCGATTATCGCTCCTCGACCTCGGATCATCTCTTACAATGAGAGTTTATCACCTACATTTATTCTTATACTTATTTTTATTATCTTAAAATATTATATAAATTTATAAAAATTATTTTAATTTTTTTAAAATATTTAAATTTTGATGTCGAAAATTTTCAACAAATTAATTTCTTGTTACAAAAATTTTTATTTTTTTTTTTCGAAAGAAATTTTTTTTCTTGATGTAAAACGAAAGAATGCATCGATAAATCGAAATTTTAATAGTTTCATTTAATTTCTCCATAAATGATTTGAAAAATAATAAATAACTTCGAATTAAAATTTTTAATTCATAAATCAACATTTTTGTGACAAAAAAACAATTTTTTGGGAATTTTCAACGATTTTTTTTTCAGCTGAAAAAATAAAAGTTTTTCTTACAGTAATTTTTTTGTTAAAAAAATTTTTAAAAAGAGAATTTTAATCTAATATTATTTTTTAAGCACAAAAATGTTGATTTTTTTTCAAAAGAAATTTTTTTTCTTAATGTAAAATCAAAAAAAAGCATCGATAGATCGAAATTTTGAAAGTTCCAGTTAATTTCTCAATAAATAACTTTAAGACTTTTTTAAGACGTCAAAAAAAAAATTCTGAGAGCAGATTTTTGAAATTTGTTATGAAAATAAATTTTTAGACGATTTCACGGGGGTATTACAGTGTAAAGTGTAATACTTGCAGTTTTTTTCTCCAAGAAACCAATCTTTCCCTGAAAACTAAAATTTTTCCTAACAGCCAGTGTGCAGAAATAGGAATAGCTATCACTATGCACCCGCCTACGTACGAATATATCTATACTTCACTACTGTAACTGAGACAGAGATAATAAAACGAAAGCAAAAAAGCTTCTTACTCGTTGAGTAAGAACGTCATGAGAGAGAGTCATGAGTAGTCTATAATATAACTGCGCCTATATTTCTTTCGTCATGTGAAAATAGATTATGTCTTTTTTATTATTATATTATAGAGTATAGAGAAGTAACTCCCTGGTATATACTGTTATTTTTCAATCGATTCCAGCTGTTGATATCATCTCGATAACCAATATCATCATCATCATCATCATCATCATCATCATCATAGAGTAGGTTATAGTAATCATTAAGTTAAGTGATGAGGCACATTCCGAACTCTCTCTCTCTTTTTACGGAATTTTTTTCCTGAGCCAACTTCAAAGATCTGTAAAAAATGAGAGCAGCCGGTGCCGGTGCGGGACTGAGCGTCCAGTCCAGTCTCAAGTGTGACAAGTGACGATGTTAAAAAGAAATAACTGAGAAAAAAGATCCACGAGTAGTCACTCAGCCGATCGGATAATTTATATCGTTAATTAATTGGAAAAAAATCAACGGAATGTTATACTTATCAATTGGTTGATGTTTGACTATCACCTGGAGCTCGAAGGTCTCAGTCGCTTGCTGAAGCTCCGAGGCTTCAATTTTGTGTGATTAATTTATTATTTATCCAATAACAAGGTATTTAATATTGCAGATAAATAAAGTGCATTATTAGCTAGCGATTTCATTCGCAGTACAGTCTTATACTTTTCCAGGGTATGCATGTTGTATATAGATAGATCCACTGTGCGGACCTAACGAACAGCAGGCTAACTGATACGAGATCTCCGCTCTGGTGGAATATTCCGTTTGCCATCGAGCATCGCATCTCCCATTAGCATTCGAGCTTGCCAGAGAGTACTGCGAGAAATAAGAGGGATATGACTCTTATTCTGAGGCAGCACCAGCACCAGCTTCAACAGCAGAAGCACAAGAGCTACAGCTTAAGATATTTTTAAACAGAAAAAATTATAAATTTATAAAAAAATAATCAACTAATCAATGTGTAGTAAAATTATCGTTGTACCAACACATTTTTTTTCTGTGCACAAAAAAAATTTTATGAATAAAAAAAAAAGCAACTTTAATAGGAATGACAACTCTGGAAGCAAAGCAGATTATTATTTTTCATCCATTACGATTTAAATAACTTAAGATTGTAGATAGGAGCTGTATGTGTATGATGTTAACTACTGATGACTCTTGTCAGAAAAGTTGTATCCAGAGTCGAGAGCACATATAGACAATTGATCGCAAGTGCCGGAGGACATTTAGTTTACTATTGAGGGACACAGGTTGCTGCTGGCAGATATACCAGGTATATATATATATGTATATATAAATATATTTGTTCGAGATAGAGAAAGAAGGAAGAGGGCGTGGCGGATGCATTATGGATACTCCAGTACGTATTTACGGAGGTTCAAGTAGTGAATAAACGGGCGTAGTAACATGTTATGTTTTACGCTTCCCTCTTCCCTGTTATGCGCTTTCCAGCCAGGTACTGAGAGCTCTATGCATATAAACTTTACCGCTCTGGAGTTTAGACTTTAGACTCCGCTGAAGTCCTGGTAATAATAATCCTGTCTAATGCTACTTTTAAAACCCTGTAAATTGGTCAATTTCGAGATTATGTGGCTAAGAGTCTATAAACAAAGTGTGCTGCATTGCTTTTATGGGGAGTCATGTACATGTATTGTTGATGTTAAGAGGTGATCCGCGGACAATTTTATGGCTAAATTTCTGGTACGGTTAGAAAAATTACATGCTTTATATTCGGTCGTGTTTGCAGAAGAAATTTTTTTTTGTATTGTTGTATTTTAATAGACGGAGGATTTATGTTTGTAAGCAAAATTAAGATATTAAACAGGAAATTAATGTATTTCTAATTTTGTCCTAAGTTTAGTTCGTCCATAAAAAATTTTTTCTATTTACGGTAATTAATATCTTTTATTTTATAAAAATTAGTTTAACAATTTTTTGAATTAAAAACCAATGTCACATAAGCTTTTAATAAGAGTAACAAAATTTTTTTTTAAATACTTAATATTCAAAAATGAACTCTCTTGAAGCGAGAGAATTAAGCGACCACGCGCCACCTGTCGGATATTTTCGGAACTAATTTTTTAGAAAAATTTTATACGGGCATGTATGACCTTATCAACCCATCTATAAACAAATTAGGTGATATGAAGACCTATAGAGCCCGATATGTCCTAATATGGTCCATTTTGATATCAAAAATGATATATCGAAATATTCGAGCATAAATGGGAATTTTGCACCATATTATCAAATTTTTTCAAGGAAAGTGTTTCTTCCTAACACACGGCAAAAGCAAGATGACACTGTATATCATCCCAGATTATACTCAGTGATATCTGGATTATACTCATTGTAATCTGGATTATACTAGCTACTATCTGAAAATTTTTTTTAGTGAGTGTAATTTGGGATGATACCCAGTGTTATCTTGTTCTTTCCGTGCAGGTAGGTATATATCGTCTTTTGTGTGTATTATTTTAGTGTTATAGCCGCGACCACCCCCTGTAACCGTTAGCTCCTATCTTACGTCTCGATAGATACAATGGTGAAGCTTTTTGTTTATTTGTTAAAACTCTATAGATTCCTCCTCTTCTTATTGAGGTTGTCCTTCCTCGGTTGGGTTCCAATGTGCCGTATCGAAGAGCGAGTCGACGGGTCTTCCGGCCAACCGTGACGATACTTACTAAGCCGCGAGACATAGGTATATTCTCGGGATGAGCGAGTCCACCGCACGAGTTGCTGTAAGTGAGAGGAGAGCAACAGAGACAGAAAGAGGGAAGCGAATCGATCGATCACCCGGATTAGCCTCGAGCTGCTGCTGCTTCTGCTGCCGTTGCTGCTGCTGATGCTGATGCTGATGCTGCTGGCTTGCATCGTCACTGCTGTTTAATTTTTTTATTCGTTTTTTAGCTTTCAACTGTAGTATACATACCGGGTTAGATATAACCGAGCATCTCGATGTTAAATTTATTGGATTCTCCAAGGATTCAGAATTGAGGATGACGACCAGGAGGAGCTGTTGGATATCTGGTAAATTCTCACGTTAATAAATTATTATCTTTTACTACTATACCGGCATTCGAGATTGATATTTATTCAAGATCCAGTTGACATAAATATTTCCTTGTACAAGCTTCTGAATAAATACTGAGTTTATGGAACTAACTACTACTATACTATCTCTTCGGGCTTGTAGATAATGTAATTATAAAAATCATATTTGACTTTTATTTAAGACCAAAAAGGTATGGTATTTCTTTAAGAGAATAACTTTTTAAGAAATTCATTTATTTTATCAATATTTACAAATTTATATTTTTTTTTAATTTCAGCGTTTTTTTTTGAAAAATTTCAAATTTTACCGCCATTTAAATTTTTGACTATTTTTTATGTTTTCATGATTATTACAAAAAAAAAAAAATTGATCCAAATCAAAAAACAATAAAATTTTTATAAGAACAAATATTTAAAAATTATTAATTAAAATGTTTTTATTATTACTTTTAAAATTTTCAATTTAACTTTTATCGTTTGTTAATTTTTTTCTAAAAATTCTAAAAAAATAAAAATTGGAAAAAAAAATCCAATTCAGCTTTTTTAAATTATTTTAATAATAGAATAAATAAAATTCTACAAATAAAAAAAAGTTTGATGCGAAAGGTTGTTAAAATAAAATAGCATAAATTTTTTCGATTACGAGATTTATGTTCTCTAATAGCTAGAAGTCATGAATACAGAAATGTGTATACAAAAAATTTTTATAATAACGATGACAGTAAAATGATACAACATTTTGCTGAACCAATTTGCATAATATATAAAGACTTTAAAAGAATTATAAATCTAAATTACGTAACTTTGAACCTCAATCACTGAACTCAATTGAATCACAATAATTGGTAATAAAGTTCAATTAGATTTCTTCATTTTTTCGGCAGGTGATTTAGATTTGTCTCTGACCTTTACGACCTCATACTTTTCCGCCATCGACTGTAACCAGACAACGGAATAAAGCAAAGGATTAATTTGATCTAGCGCTTCTTTGGCACTGTCTTCGAACTCAATCTGAATCTCTCCATCGGAACTTAATTCTGTGCGGATGCCATTCAGCGCTTTGACCATAACACTTGCCATGGATTTTTCTTTTATTATTATTGTCCCAAAGTTTGATAAAATTACCTCCATGATCCCGAGATCTAAATTTATCTAGACAAATTAAAAAAATTATTTTTATTCAAGAGGAAAATCATTTTGAGAAATTTTATAAAAACTATAAAAAAATTCTTGAATTGGGAAAATAGTCTTGTGTATTTTTTGATTATTTTTAATTAATTAAATTATCACTAAAAAATATTTTTAAAAAATTGCACTTATAGTTTTTCAAATTTTTTACAAATGAAAATTTTTTTTTATTTTTTTATAATAATTTTTTTAATAAAAAAAAAATTTTACTTTATCCAAGAATTTTTTGCCTTGATTAAAAATTCTTTAAAATAATTTTATTTGGCTCAAAATTTTTTTCTTTTAAATTAATTTAATTTTTTTTAAGTTTAAAAAAATTTTTTAAATGAATAAAAATAAATTTACTTTGCTACTGATGCTGTCATTAAAGTTATTCAACCTCTTGTGCATCTTCAAAGTGACAAGAAGTTTTGAGTACGCTTGAACTTTACCAAAATCACCGTAAATAGTGACAAAATAATTATCGTAGTCAAAATCAGCGGTGACTTGATTGTTGGTGAGTTCAAATCGGAACCAATTTTGCGGTTCACGTTTTCTCTTTCGGTCAAGATCGCTCCGGATTAGCCTCAATCCGGGGAACATGCCAGGTGTATTATAAATCATCAGTCTTATGGTATTTTTGAATCGTCTATGAACGGACCCGCCTTTTCTATCGAGTTGGAATGGATTAAATCCAGCTTGACACATTTTTTGTCTAACGCTGCGGACCTGATACAAGAATATTATTAATTCTTCGATTTATAATCATGCAAAGTGACATTAGCTGATTGTAAATTGAGATTGTTAATTAAATTGCCTGATAATGAAGCCTCTTGGCTTGGAGAGATGGGATCCCATTGTCATCCAAGACTTCAATGACCCTTCGATCAAGATTAGTTTCGTTTCTGATGGAATTACGCGCTGCACAGTGATACGTCTTTCTAGTGGCATCTTCCAGCTCATTTATCTCGTAGGAATCATAATCGTCTGGAGCGTCTGTTTGAATACTTGAAGAACTTGCTTTAGAGTCGCCGTAGTCCTCGGAGTCATTTTCTAAGGAAAATCCTAAAAAAAAAATTTTTTTTCTGTCCTAATTTTTTTTTTTATAATTAATAGAATAATTGTAAAAAAATTTGAAAGCGTTAGTCAGTACCTTCATGTAAAAATAAAATTTTTAAAATAGTTTAATTGTAAATTTTACATTGAAAAAAATGTAAATTTAGTCAGCAGAAAAAATGTTTAATTTACAATAAAAAAAATGTAAATTTAATTTTAAAAAAAAATTTATCAATTTTACATAGAAAAAATTCTTATAATTTTTAAATAATTATGTAAAATTTTTTATCCTGTAAATTTAACAATTTTTTTTTTATAAATATAATATTACTTTATAATAAATTTTTTTATAGTGATATCTTGAAATTTAACAGTTTTTCTTTACAAATAAAACATGATTTAATTTATTTTATTTAATTTACATTATTAAAAATTTAATTTATTTTTTATATTCATATTTATAAATTAAACAGATTATTAAAATTTTAAAATAAAAATTTCTTTAATTTTTCTCCATGTAACATTTGCTATTTTCAAAATCTAATTTTTTAAAAGTTAAAACAGAATTTTTTATCCACATACAATGAGTTAATTATAAAAATGATTGTATTTTGTTGTGTTACCAAAAAATAATAAAAAAAAAAAAAAAAAAAGTATCAATTAAAAATAAAAAAAGTGAATGAAAATTAGATAAAACTTTTTGCTCGTTACCCGATTTTCTAAATACACCTCCAGCGAAACAATAAATCTGCATAGTTGAAGCAGTGATTACCATTGGACAAACACAAACACGAGGAGCATTGTCTTGTCGCTCCCAAGTGTACAGTCGATTGAAAGCTACGCAACAATACTCAAGGAAGAACGAGGGCTACAAAGCCCAAGAATAAGAGTATTGAGGATCTGAGAAGGTAAGAACGAAGAGTCTGCAGCAAAGACAACGGCATTAAAGGATAAAGAAGAGAATGAAAAGGGCCAAGCCTCAGAAACGCAAATTGTTAAGTCTTTAACAAGCTGCGCGTAGAAAATCAGCTATTAAAGTCTCGGTATCCTCGCCGTAATGTCTTTTCAGCTCGAGATCCTTGATAATAAGACAGTTTTATCAATGCCAATGCGCATTGCTGGTTTGCCAGGCTGAGCTCTACTCCTCGAAGGCTCAATTCAGAATAAACAATCACTATTTAAATTATTTAACTTGCCGGTCATAAAATATTTGTTCTTCATATGTCATCCATTTAAAATAAACGTCCAATAAATATACATCATTACGTCTACATAGTAACTACTTGGGAACATAAATATTTAGCTATTAATAAGTAGGTATCATATAAACATGTTGCGGAGATACATATACTTAAAGTTGAACGATAAATCTTGAGTAAAATTTTGATTAGAGTTATTTTTATTTTTTATATCGCAATATATTTCCTATTTCTGCTCAAACAACTGATAAGTACACACAGGATAGAGCATGAAAAAGCAAATATACATAGAGAAGCTAAAAAATGTATGACAAGAACGCGTAGTTCGTGCCGGAATGTAACTCTGCACGGAGATACATCCGTCAGGGAAGAAACACGAGGCGCGTGTATGCCGAGTAGGATGCTGGAGCATTTTGCATTGAGATCAAGAATACGATCGGATAACTCGAACATTGCACTCGAGTACAAGTACTCTTACTGCTGGTGATGTCTGCTGCCACGCGAGACCTTATATATACCCACTCGTGCACCGGATGAGCTTCCTATATTCTCAATATCTTCAATGATACCATCATTTATTTGGAAGTGATCTCCCTCATTTGTTTTAATTAAGTCTTGTAAGAACTTCGCTTACGGTAAATAAATTATATTCATCGGTCATTTTCTTTTTTTTGGGGGGGAGGGGGGAAGTTTCAAGGTATCCTCTCTTCTAAATTTTTTAGATATTTATTTTCACTGGCTAAAGAAATTAAAAAGCTTGGTAAGTTTCAAAAGTGTTGGAAGAAAATATTTTTTTTATCAAATTTGGACAAATAAAAATTATCAGTGAAAATTTATATCAGAAATTGTTCTGTTAAACTTTCAGGTTTAAATATGTAAAAAAATATTTTAATTATAAAAAAAAATTGTTAAATTTACGGGAGTAAATTTGTAAAAATAAAAAACCCGAAAAAATAATTTTTATAGAATTATGATTTATAATTTTACTCAATTTTAGATAATTTATTTTCAAAATGTAAAATTTACAAATTTTTGACAAGATTTTTTTTTTTTTGTAAGAAAAAATAAGAACTTTCACACGTTGGGTAAAAATATTAAAAAAAAAAATTTCTTCATGGATTTTTATAAATGATAAAATTGATTTTCAGGATTTTCCAAACAATTTTTGGATCAATATTTCCAATAAAATAAATTGTCCTAAATAATACATTTTTCCATTCATAATTTTTCTCAGTTTACATTTTCAAACATTAACTCTTAAACAATCGATCGATGTAAAAACTGGTTTTACTTAAATTACAACACAATAACAAAACTCAATAATTAAATTTCTAAGGATGATTAAAAAATGAACCTCAAGAATTAGGTGTCGTTCCATCACCATCATCATCATCATCATCATCTTCATCTTCATCATCGTTGCTCAACTCCTTTCCATCAGTAGCGTTATTATAATCATCCGGAACCTCAAGCTGATCATCTGCGAGAGTATCCAATAATTGGTCATCAACCAAATCTTCGGGATTGATTTCCACGCGAAATTGACCGATAACCCTTCCTCTGCCGTGCTGATGCCTCTTCAATGACTGATCTATCGAGTAAATCAAATTCATGCGGAAGGGATCGCCCATGTAGACGTACTCCAAGCTCAAGCCGTCGTTCTTGAGCTTATTTTCCACGAGTGCGTTCTGCTGGATGTAATTAGACCAGCAGCTCTTTCTCCTGGTCCCAGGGGCTTTTTTGCAGGAAGTGCTCGAAGACATGCTGAAGGAAGTGGCCGAGCGAACGGCGTTGTCCAATTTTGCATACTTGTTGGGTATTGTTGACTCTTGATACTTGTTTATGACATCATTCGCCCAGGGATACTGCGAAGGATCTCCAGAAATACTCTGCTCAACAATATTATCAATCGCCGGTTGCAGAGGCATCATTCTTCTGTAAGACCGCATCATTGATTTTATCAATTTTTTCTCAGCGTGAGTTACGTCTTCCTGTTTGTTCGCATGAATTGTTTTCAGCAACAATTTTTTAGTCGACTTACCAGCGGATTCCGTTTTGTTAACAAAACTATCAAGGCATTCTTTTAAGTGTTCTTCATGGAGCAATTCTGATAATTTATCTATTTTCTCTTTGTCATATCTTTCGCGCAACTCGTCCAAGCATTTGACATTCATCGCTTTTATTTCTTGAAGCTTAACCGTGCTTGCAAACGGTGATTTTTTTGTTTTTTTCTGTGAAAGTGATCTACGGGAATTATTCTCTCTCTTTGCGAGAATACTTTTAGTGACGTGTAACAGATGAAGGGGCAATAAATCTTGATCCTCCATAAATTCAGTCTCCAATGTCAGTCCTTGTTGCTGCAAAAGATGCTCGATTATCAAAATATTTCCCATTATTTGTCTCAAGCAATCGTTTGCCTTA
This sequence comes from Cotesia vestalis, assembly GCA_000956155.1. Classification (NCBI taxonomy): domain Eukaryota; kingdom Metazoa; phylum Arthropoda; class Insecta; order Hymenoptera; family Braconidae; genus Cotesia; species Cotesia vestalis. Next base: position 5,496 of record JZSA01004849.1, on the reverse strand, counting down.
AAATCTTTCGGCCGTTTTAACCATTCCTCTGAGAGTTTACATACTTCTATAAGACGCGGAGGATCTTCAAGTATTTTATGCAATCTCTTATTTTTATCTTCTATCTCCGAAGAATTCCAACTGGCCATTTTTGTTTTTGCATAAGAAAATAATTTAAATTTTTGCCAACGCTCAAAAATTCCTTGCTCTAAATATTTTTCCACTATTTCACGCGCTGGATTAAATATTTTGTACCCCTTTATTACTTCCTCGATAAAAGTTATCACCAATTTGAAATTTTTTAGCCAAAAAAATTGTAAATTTGGCTCGGGAAATATTGAGAGATTTTTTAAACAATCTGGAGGACTTTCAATTCCCGCTAAATCGTAGCCGTCAAACACATACTTGAAGCAAGTCATGAATTTTGGTTTCATTATTGTAAAACAATAGTCCAAAAGTTCCGTTGTCTTTTTTTGATCCTTTATTTTTTCTTGATAATCTGGCATTTGAACGGCATCGATTATTCGATCTCTTGATTCAGGATTAAAATGCCTGCAAAGTAAATAAAAGGTCTCGCCAATTATTATTTCTTTTTGGGTTTTTGGCGGCCTTGAACATCCTTGGGTATTTTCTGCAAAGCCAAATATTCGCTCGCCAATTTCTTCTGGCGAATCTTCAGTAGATTCCGCTGACACTGAATAAACTAAAATAATTTTAAATTTTTTTGGTAAATATGAATTATTTTACTTTTTAAAAATACTTACCGGCAATGAAAATAATAAGTAAACGCATCTCAACGCGATCACTGTAACATTTGAAAGATCGAATAAAGTTTTGCCGTATCAAATCACTGGTTATCTTTACGGTTAAATCCGATTCGACTTGCAATCAAATAAATGTCAATCATCGTGGATTAAGACCGTTGCATACAAATGAGATTGAGAAAATTGTTGAGTTTATTGCGAGTAACGAGAAATTTATATATTATAATAAAAAATTAATCTTACCAATGCTGATTACCTCCAGGCCGAAAAATAGGATAGCCCAATTCATTATTCTGAAACAAATTTTATTAATTAATAATATTTTTTTTAATTCAAAATCAGTGTTAATAATAAAACATTTTTTTTTTTTTTTCAAAATTTTGTGTTTAATTTTTAATATATTTTTTTGGAAAATTATTAATTGATATTGTGAAAAATATACTGTTTATACAAGACTAATTTAATAAATAATTAATTAAAAAAAAAATAATAAAAATAGGAATTCAAAATTTGGAATAAAAAATTTTCAAGGCTTAATTTTTTGGTTTTTTTGTGAAAATTTAAAATCATAATAAAAAATTCAAGTAACAAAATAAAAAATAAGCTTATTTTTGTTATTAAAAATTTTTAGATAAAATAAATAGCAAAAATATAATTTTTTTTAATTTCTACCATTTGAACACTTTAGTCATCTTTAAAATTATTCAAAATTATCTTTCAAAGGAAAAATCAAAATTCTTAAAAATGTCTATCAAAATTTTAAATATTAATAAAAAATGTGAAATTATTTTTTGACAAATTTTAATCCAAAAAATCTCATAAAATATTAATAAATTAGATTCAATTTAAAAATCTAGTATTTTAAAAAAAGTTGAGTCTAAATAACTGGTTTGGCCTCACGGCCGCAACATCAAAAATCAGAATTCACGGGTAGTAACATCCTAAAGGAGGTATTTGATATCAAATTAATTCACATATATATCTGTATATAAAATAAATCTGTTTTATCAACGAAACTGAACGGCGGGAAAGAAGCTTTCCAGCAAGCATAGGTAGCGGTAGCTGTCGAGTGGAGCTAGCAATTCATTTTATCGGCCTCGGTTGATTAAAACGAAGAAAGATCTTTATTAATCAAAAAATTAATTTTTAAAAAGTTAAATAATTAAAATTGCAGCACGATTCGTAAAAAAAATGTAAGTAAATTTTTTTTTTTTTTTTTTACTGAAAATCTATCCAGACATTTTCTTTCGAAGAGCGATATTTATATAAATAAAAAAAATGTTTTTTAAAAATAATTATTACAAGTATCGAGTACAGATCGTTACGTGCCTTCGGCGGCGGCGGCAACTTCCATTAACGGATTCCAAACGAATCAGTACAAGTCCCCCGAGACGAGCTCCACGGAAACGATATAATTAGTCGCCAATCAACCGTTTCTATCCGTCTAAGATAAAACGTTTAAAAGCAGGATTGATGAAAATAAAAAAATAATAAATGGTTATTTTTTATTAATTTACTGTGATGAAAATGGTGATAAAACTTATGTGAGTTGTCATTTTCCCACAGTCGTAACACAAATTATTTTCCTAAATGGCCATTACTACTAATGTAATCCCGTTCATTATTATTAATTAATCATTATGACTATATCTTTTCATTTAATTGTTGGTATTTTTACAAAACACGCTCCTATATGGAAAAGCTATCCTATCATCATCAATTTAATAATTTAATAATAAAAATAATAATATCGAAGTTCTCTCTCAAGTGATGGCGGTTAGATTATTATTCTTTCGAGATATTCTCGACTGTCTGGTTTCGACAGACAAGCCCGAGACACTTGGCTCGCTTCTCAGATTACTCAACCGCAACAGCGCTGAGGGATTATATCCTGACGCAAGCTCTACTCTTTTCTCCTGGTATATTTTCGCCTCCTCTGTCTTCTGTATTCTCAACAAAACTTTTTACTTTTTTAAACCTATATTTACATATTTATCAGGATTTCACGGAATCTGCATTTAAAATAAGGGCCCCTGGTAATTTATGTGCAATATATAAGAAAAGATTCTTTCTATACAGATATACAGTTTATTTATTTTTTTTTTTTATTTGCATACAGCTCGAACAATATGGAGCAGTAATATGACCCGAATTACGGTTCTATGATTCTTGATACCCCGACAAAATATCCCTAGAAAAAATATTTTAAATAATTTAATTTTTCGATAAAAAATTATCAAATTTAAGCTTGTTACCAGAATGTGCCCTTTTCTCAGGGATTTTGTGTGTGATTTTCGGAAATTTTTTTGACAGGAAAAATAAAGGAATTTGGGGATCGGATTTTTTTTATTTTGTTAAGGGCACATTAAAGATTATTACCCTAAATTTTTATTAAAAAATATTTAATTACTACAAAGTTATTAACAATCTCGTAGAACGCTAAAAAAAATTTTCCTCTCCATGGTCGCTTCGATAACTCAAAAACAAATCATCTAAAAATAAAAACCCAAATTGCTTTTTAATCAGTAAAGATGTAGTTATCGTCGGGCGTACGGAATTTTGAAAATTTTCATTTTTAAAAAAATGGCGGCTGATTGAAAATTTTCTCACTATTCTTACTGTTTTTTTTTTGTTTTAACCCGGAGAGGGAAATTTTTTTTAGTGCTCTACGAGATTGTTCATAACTTTCTAATAACTAAATACTTTTTAATAAAAATTTAGGGTAATAATCTTCAATGTACCCTTGATAAAATAAAAAAAATCCGATCCCTTAATTCCTTTATTTTCCCTATAAAAAAAATTTCAGAAAATCACCTCTTTTTTTAGATTGTCTCAGTGGTGTTTTCCCTTAAAAAGATTAATATTTATTTATTTAAATATTTTGTCGGGGTCTTAAGAATTCTTATACCCAAATTACCCCTAAGTAAAAATATTTAATTTTTGTCTGTTAAATTAATTGTGAAAAAAAAAATTTTTAACGGGATTAAAAAAATTAGTAAAAATTTTTAAAATATTAATTTGAAAATTAATCAATTTAAAAAGAATTTTCTAAATAAAATTTAAGAGGATCCTGCGCTACTAAAAGTGAATGACAGTTAACTTTTCAAAGGTGAAATAGATCGGAGAAAGTTTCTCTTTTCGATAGTAATAGCGGGTGTACGATTACACGCATCATGACTTGTACAAAGGTTATTATAATAAATCCCGACAAAATGCCTCAATTATAAACTACTGTTATTACTCGGAGGTTTATATTAATTATCAACGCTTGTTAAAAAAAATAAAACCAGTAAAAATGTTAAGAAGAAATTCTCATAAACATATACGGCGTTGAAGATGATTATGATTATGATTATGATTATGATTATGATGATGACGATGTAGAAGAAAAAATCTCCTGGGAAGTAGGAGAGAAAAGAGTTCACGCGTGATAGATATCGAATAAAAGAACACCGGAATGCATAATATGGCATGTAGTTACTGGTTGCTACTACTGGGGCTGCTGTTACCTATTACCTACTACTACCTACGCTACTCTTTGTTCTCGTCTGCTAAATTACGAGTAAAAAAATACCAAGGTGATTTCTCAATTGTTAAATACAAAACATAATAGGATTTATATCAATATCATCGAGATTCGCGATATTGACTCAAAGTTTTTTTTTTTTTTATCACGATAAACCTCACGCTAACAATTTTATTATTTTGTTTTTTATTAATAATATCAGTAACAGTATTAAAAAACATATAATTATTATTATTTATTTTTTTTTCAATGAATTTAAGTGTTTAAAATTTTTAAATTAAAAAATTGCAGGATTTTAATACTCCAAATTATTATTAAAATTATTTTTCTTTACTTTAATCGAATAAAAATTTTTATGAATATTCAATCAAAAAAAAAAAAAAAAAAAAAAAAAATAAGCGCATAGTTGATTGCAACGTCGTGCTTTAAAACCGCGTGTTTGGAATACCAATAGCGGCAATACCGTTATCTCTCGGTCTCGGTGACTTGGAAAATATGAGGGAGGCGTTAAAGAATAATAAAACTCTAAATCCACCTGTTTCTACCTACTACCAACTGTCTATATAATATAAAACAAGAAAGTGAGAAAATTTTAACGATAATAAATAAAAAATAAAATTTACCAAGCTTTATGAATAAATTACAAGAACTGAGACCCTGGATCAAGCTTAATGTATATCTTAAGAAAGTCCTTTACATTTTAAGAGTCTGAAAAAATTTGAATATATCTCGTCAAGTTATCACCGACATTCTCCTGCATTCATTAAATATAATTTAATAATAATAATAATAATAATAATAATAATCGCTAAATAAAAAGTAACAATAATATTTGCAAACTTGTTAATACTTTCAACATTTATACATTACACGTTTATTAAAATTATCAGCCGGATAAAATATATATATGTATAGATGAAATATCTGAATGGCAAAGGAGAAAGAGGGGCGCGGCTTTTTTCCCTGCGTCTTCTTTCACTCAGATTGCAAGTGATTAAAAATGTATTATGGGCGGTATCACTTGATATAACGGTCTGCTTGAAAGTCCTTACAGATAACGATAGATCAGGATAGCATAATATTAACATTAAACTAAAACTAACACGTGTTCTAAAAATAAATCTTACTTGATTTTTCATTGCCGATTATTATTATTATAATTATTATTATTGTTATTATTATTAAAAATAATAATAATAATAATAATAATAATAATAATAATAATAA